>CM010603.1:0-129219 GCA_003401635.1 Metschnikowia reukaufii
CATCCCTAAGATAAATCAGTACATCCCTAAGATAAATCAGTACATCGTTGGATCAGAGATGCGATAGCTTCTATTAGGAATCGGTCTTCGGTAGACGCACCAACTAGGACCACCGATCCTGACTTAAAGATTTTCCGCCTCAAAGTGAAATACAATCCGCTTTGGGAAACCTTTGCGTTTAAAGTATTGAGGAAGAGAATAGAAGTTACTTTGGAACGTGAAGGTGTGCTCACCAGCGGGGCATACCAACACCATACCAAGTTACATGTCCAAGTTAGCAAGGGACGTAACCGCAATATACTTGACTTTGCAGGAAGCAATCAAAAACAAGTATTGGGCACTCACTCTGAAAGTTCACTGCATCACCTTTTTACTTCTTTTGTTCCTGATCAAGATGAGGAGACGGGATTTCGCGCTACACTAACGAATCACCGTACACGTCTCCTACTCGGCATCAACTCCATCAAAAGGAACAGGTCAGGCCGCCAGAGAAAGCATCGCCGACGGAAGCGGCCATGCTCCTCACGTCTCCCACTTTTTCAATCACTGCAAAGGAGACTTCGACGGAGACTGTCACCTTCCAATCACCAGTCTAGGACGAAAAGACGGAAGAGAGGACAGTCGGGCTCAGGTTACCAACCTACTTTGGATTTCTACCTTAACTCTACACAAGAGATTTAAGGGTTCTACATTTGCAAGACGGATAATCAATTTTTGGTTGATTTGTGACAATGGAGTGGATTTTGTCTAGACCTTGACAAAATTTCTGTTGATCTAAAAATAATCTTGATAAAGTCACGATCCGTTCTAGAACATTCCAACACAGCCCCCTGCCATACTTTGCTAACCGACGGCTCCGCCACCGGATTTACCATTCATGTTGCTAAAGGAGTGGTTGCGTCATAGTCGATGACACTATCCTCCCGATTCGCGTTGGGAATTCCGTCGACGTGCATGATTGCGGTCTTATATGCCGTCCGGATGACTACCGCGATGAGTTGCTTGGTCATGCGCACCTGCACCAGGCAGGTGCATGCGGTGTTACCCGAAGTTTTTATGCGCGATGAGGTGACGCAACTCGAAAAAGGAACGTGCGTCATGCATGCTCAGGATGAGCCGGAGGAGATAAGCACGCAATTGCGGGTGAATAATCCCGGGCGTGACTAACACTTCCTAAATAAGTTTTGCCACCCTACTGCACACATTAATTTCTTTTTCACAGAAATGCCGCAGATTGACTGCGCCCACAACCACTGACTGCGTCAGCGGAGTATATAGAGGTAGAAGGATCCCCGGATATGAGAAGTTGCTTACCAGTGTTTGGTACAACGACGATTTCATTACTTACTGAGGAGCTAATTCAATAGCGAATTTGGAGTCATACTGAAGCCACTCTGAAGTAAGGAAGATCACTCATTTTTGCCATATATTTTCAATACATCAGTGTTTTTACGTTCACGCGTTTTTCGGCCAGGCCTCAAAACTGCGCCCGTCAAGCGTGTCCACATCCCTAAGATAAATCAGTACATCCCTAAGATAAATCAGTACATCCCTAAGATAAATCAGTTGGTTGTCAGAATGTGCGTGGATGAGGCTTAAGGGGTTATGAGGCGTTTGAGGGCGTGGTGGTGCCAAGAGGTTTTGGTTTAAGGAGGCTTAGGGAATATTTCTTTTTTTTTGGCGTGCGGGTGATGGGATTTGGATGGTTATGAGGTCATTTTGATAAGAATTATGATTTTTGGGGATATGGGAATTTGATGGGATAAGAAGGCTTACGGCGCAAGTGGCGCCTTCAGCTGATTGGTTAGGATGGGGGAAGAAAGCAATGAATTATATAAATAAACATTGTTAAAAATGGGATATTTGGTGATATTTATATGCTGGGATATTGGGGATTTTGGTTGGTTGGTTGGTTTTTTGGGATTGTGGGGGTGTTAGTATGATGTTAGTATGAGGTTGTGGGGGATATTCGGTGATAAGGATTTGGTTGTCAGAATGTGCGTGGTGGATGAGGCTTAAGGGTTATGAGGCGTTTGAGGGCGTGGTGGTGCCAAGAGGTTTTGGTTTAAGGTGGCTTAGGGAATATTTCTTTTTTTTTTTGGCGTGCGGATGATGGGATTTGGATGGTTATGAGGTCATTTTGATAAGAATTATGATTTTTGGGGATATGGGAATTTGATGGGATAAGAAGGCTTACGGCGCAAGTGGCGCCTTCAGCTGATTGGTTAGGATGGGGGAAGAAAGCAATGAATTATATAAATAAACATTGTTGAAATGGGATATTTGGTGATATTTATATGCTGGGATATTGGGGATTTTGGTTGGTTGGTTGGTTTTTTGGGATTGTGGGGGTGTTAGTATGATGTTAGTATGAGGTTGTGGGGGATATTCGGGGTTAAGGATTTGGTTGTGGGGTGTTGGTTGTCAGAATGTGCGTGGTGGATGAGGCTTGTGGGGTTATGAGGCGTTTGGCGTGGTGGTGCCAAGAGGTTTTGGTTTAAGGTGGCTTAGGGAATATTTCTTTTTGGCGTGCGGATGGGGGATTTGGATGGTTATGAGGTCATTTTGATAAGAATTATGATTTTTGGGGATATGGGAATTTGATGGGATAAGAAGGCTTACGGCGCAAGTGGCGCCTTCAGCTGATTGGTTAGGATGGGGGAAGAAAGCAATGAATTATATAAATAAACATTGTTGAAATGGGATATTTGGTGATATTTATATGCTGGGATATTGGGGATTTTGGTTGGTTGGTTGGTTTTTTGGGATTGTGGGGGTGTTAGTATGATGTTAGTATGAGGTTGTGGGGGATATTCGGTGATAAGGATTGGTTGGTGGGGTGTTGGTTGTCAGAATGTGCGTGGATGAGGCTTGTGGGGTTATGAGGCGTTTGGCGTGGTGGTGCCAAGAGGTTTTGGTTTAAGGAGGCTTAGGGAATATTTTTTTTTGGCGTGCGGGTGATGGGATTTGGATGGTTATGAGGTCATTTTGATAAGAATTATGATTTTTGGGGATATGGGAATTTGATGGGATAAGAAGGCTTACGGCGCAAGTGGCGCCTTCAGCTGATTGGTTAGGATGGGGGAAGAAAGCAATGAATTATATAAATAAACATTGTTAAAATGGGATATTTGGTGATATTTATATGTTTGGGGTATTGGTGGATATTGGGGGTTTGGTGGGTTTGTGGGGAAATGGCTGCCAAGAGACGTGTTTCAGGGGTAGGGCGCGTGGTCAAGGGGTTAGGTCTTGGTGTTGGCGGGTAATGTGAGATTTGACGTGCATGACCTGGAAGTTCGCAGTGATGAAATATTTTGGCGCTGAGCTGCGTCTGGGATCACGTGATTAGAGGCACGTGACCTCGAAGCTCGCAGTGATGAAATATTTTGTCAGTGAGCTCAGAGCTATGGTCACATGATTTTGAGGAGCTTTGGAAGTCCGCAGTGATGAAATATCTTGTCAGTGAGCCCAGAGCCATGGTCAAGTGATTTGAGGATAATTAATTTTTTAGGATAAGCGGGTAATCTAAGGAAAATTATTATGGTGATAATATGGTTGGTTGGATTAAATTGAGTTAGTAGAGACTCCAGACGCAAGTGGCGCCTTCCATTGATTGATTTTGGTGGGAGAAAGCTGTGAATTATATATAATCCTTATTAACAAGTAATCTATATTTCTGGGGTTTGGGGGAAAAATTTTGCTTGATGACAAAAGGGCGGATCGCACAGACCCTGTTGAAATTTAGAGTGCGGGGGTGAATGGTTGCAAATTGATTCGCAGGGGGTGGGCTTAGTGCGCGGGGTATTGCCACATGCGTTTGAGGGTATGAGATTTCAGGGGTGATGGGCATTCGCTGCCAATGTTCGAGAAAGTCAAGTAAATTTTGGAATTTTTCATCATAGAAGTATTGGGCTGGAGAATTTGTGTTTGGATCTAAGTATCCCAATAGTGCGGTAATAACATAAACTTACAATAAGATAACCAAAATTAATTTATTGATACGGAGTATGTGGGAATAGATGAATGGGAGTAAAGACTTGTATTAACCATGGGTTCTGTCAAATTTCCATGATCAAAGGATAAAATTTCTGATATAGAAGCTAAATGTTGATTTCGCGTAGAAGGGGAGTTGCAGAAGCGAGATTCCACCGGAACAACGGCAATGGTTGAGTATCCTTGGTGCAGGCTTGACGGCTGCTGCAAACGACAATCTTTTTTTTGCCACCAAGGTCACGTGACATGGATGAGGAAAGCCAATCACTAAGTCATGAAGCATAGAGTACAAAAGACAGATGGGAATGCCAGTCGGCGCATTGGCGCCTCCTTATACTGATTGGTATGGGGGGGAAGAAAGCGGAGAATATATTAACTCTCTTGCCCAAAGTGTGCTTATGTGGGTGTGGTTGATAGTGCGATGGTGAGACTAGGGCGATGATTTGAATGTGATGGTGCGATTAGGCGATGCTTTGTGGATGGGATATATCTGGCAGTGGATGGAATATCAAAATAAACAGCTCTAGATATAACCAGGTTAGATAACCAGGTATTCAAAGAAAGTAGTTGTGATCGCACACGCGTAGGCGTTAAGAGGGACGATCAATTTTTTTCCCACCCACCCACCCCATGAGGATCTGTTTCTTATATAGAGATAGATATATATATTCATTGCTTTCTTCCCTGTTCCAAATCAATAGAAGGAGACGCCACGCGTCGACTGTTGTGCCCGTCCGCCGTGTGACTTTACGAAACCCTCCCAAACCCTGGGGCTGGTGGATGTAGGAAATCTACGATATATATATTTTTCTGGGTCATTGAGGGATTTATCGTATATGCAAAGGGTTTGCTTAACTATGGATCAATTGGTTGTAATTCCATTGTTGGTCACTTCTTGACGCACCTACCAGGCGGGGGTTTACTAGTACTTTACTGATACGATGAACGTATATGCATTGATCCCCATGCCTTTGTTTTACTACAGTTAATTGCAGCATTGTGAAAAAAAAAATTGGCTGTGCTCGCATATACGCTGGTGATTATGCGCCAAATGCTGTAAATACATTTGTTTTATATATCTATCGTATATGCACACGGTCACGATAACAATAATTGACTTATTTTATTTCTGCAATTTTTTACCCATTAATCTACCGTGATATTGATCCACTGATAATCTACCGTGATATCCAACTTCATTGAAACTGAAAAAGACAAGTATTCTGATTTTTTTTTTTTTATTTATATATCCTGGGTATGTAGGTGAGGTATTTAGAAGCTTTATAATGGTATATTCTACTTTATTTCCTTGGGTGTTTAAATAATTTAATTGTTAAAAAGTTGGGATATTCTAAATGTGTGACGTTTGTTTACAAATCTATAAATACTTTTCGCACAGAAGGTAAAACTGGTAAACACAAAAATGGATGTTATAAATCAGAAAATGATTTAATCACGCTTATATTAATTCTGGGGTGTTTCAAAAGCTTCAGGTTTTATCCAAAGCTAATTTCATTCCAGAAAACTTTATTTTTAATCTAATCATTCTTATATCCTTGCGTCTATACTTGTGCTGCCATATGTTAGTACCCGTGAATGCGACTTAATCATACCGAGAATTGAAAAAAAAATGTAATTCTTAAGCTATTGGAATAAAACTACCATCATTAAAATCTCCATAAAAAGACGATTCGATTGGTATATTAAGAGTTTTGATAATAATTTTTTACCATCCTTTTCTCATAATTCTACCTCATCCTTTGAATGTCCGCGAGTTTAACTTATTCTACAATATCAAAATCTTCAATTCATGAGCTATGGAAGTAAAACTACCATCATTAAATTCTCCATAAAAATACCATTCGATTCATATATCAAAGTGTTTGAAAATAATTTTTTATATCCACCTTATTCTCATGTTACATTATACGACGCGTCTGTGCCTGCGCTACCATATGTTATAGTCCATTAGTGCGACTTAATCCTACCGATAATATCAAAATCTTCAATTCATAAGCTATGTAAATAAAACTATCATCATTAAAATCTTCATAAAAAGACGATTCGATTGATATATTAAGAGTGTTGATAATAATTTTTTATCATCCGAATCTCATTATTCCTTCTCATCCTTTCTATGACCGCGAGTTGAACTTATTCTACAATATCAAAATCTGCAATTCACATGCTATTGAAATATAACCATCATCATTAAATTCTCCATAAAAAGACCATTCGATTGATATATTAAGAGTGTTGATAATAATTTTTTATCATCCGAATCTCATGATTCCTTCTCATCCTTTCTATGACCGCAAGTCATTTACCAAAAATCCCAAAATGCTTATTTCACAAGGTATGGAATTAAAACTACGATCATTAAAATCTTCATAAAACGACCATTCGATTGATATATCAAAGTGTTTAAAAATAATTTTTTATATCCACCTCATTCTTGTGTTACACCATGCGACGCGTTTAACCATAACTCAATATCACTGCGATCAAATCACCACCAATCAATTTATCTTCTTCTTCTCGTTCGATATATCAAGGGTCCTCAAAATAATTTTTCATCAAACTCTTCTCGAGAAAAAACATTTGAATTTTTTTGTGCCTGATGTGGTCTCGGTTACGTATACTCACGTGACTCCGCATAATTGGGTTATCCGGAAACTTTGGGGGTAAAAGCCGTGATTCAAAGTTTTGTAATGCAAAATTCGTATATTTCATAACTTTCTCCTAACCCCACAAACAGTGAGGCATCAAAATGCCGAGCTATAGGCGGATGTCAATAAAATATACGAGTACCCTGCATCACGCAAGATCGAACGCGACATTCTCGCATGTCGCAATACTATAGTATTTTAATATAAGACCAAAGCACCATACGATCAGCATTACCTTCCGATTTGGTTGACAAGAATAATGGTATACATACAGTTTAAAATTAAAATAAGTTAGTGGTGTGAAGGGTTTTACAATTCCTGTAAACGAGCGCGACATTTTTCTGGAGAGTGAGCGAATCTTTTTTTGCCAATGTCAAGTGACGGTAATGGACAACCAAATCTTGACCAACCTAAATCAGTAAAAGACGAATGGGGATGCCAGTCGGCGCATTGGCGCCTCCTTATACTGATTGGTATGGGGGGAAGAAAGCGGAAAATATATTAACTCTCTTGCCCAAAGTGTTGTTATGGTGGGATGGCGTTGTGGGTCATCGGCTGGATGGTTGCGATGCTTTGGTGACAGGATGGTTGCGAGTAGGATGCTTTGGTGTCAGGTGCGGTTTCGTGATGATAAATGATATTTTTGGCAGTGGGATCAAACATAAAATATTTTAGATATCCATCCTTCAAATAAAGTGGTTTGTTTATGCTAGACGCGCGCAGACCCGTAGAAGTTAAGAGTGGCGATCAATTTTTTTTCCCATCCCACCCACCCCATGAGGATATGTTTCTTATATAGATATATATATTCATTGCTTTCTTCCCTGTTCCAAATCAATAGAAGGAGACGCCACGCGTCGACTGTTGTGCCCGTCCGCCGTGTGACTTTACGAAACCCTCCCAAACCCTGGGGCTGGTGGATGTAGGAAATCTACGATATATATATTTTTCTGGGTCATTGAGGGATTTATCGTATATGCAAAGGGTTTTGCTTAACTATGTTTCGATTGGTTGTAAATCCAATGGTTGGTCACTTCTTGATGCACCTACTGGGCGTAGTTTACTATGGGGAACCAACGTGTTGCAAATCTTTTTGCTGATACGATGAAACTTATGCATTTCCCCCACATTTATTAAATTCTTCATTGAATGGTTATGGGATAATTGCAGCATTATTAAAAATAGAATTTTTGCGCACAGATACGCTGGGGTCACGGCTTGTTTGTAATTCTATAAATAATTTATGCACCAAATGCATAAACATGAAACACAAAAATGGCTTCTATAAATCAGAAAGGGAATTAATCGCCCTTATATCAATATTGGAGTAATCTGCCCTTCCCAGCTTTCATTTGGATTAATTTTATTTTAAATAACATTTGTTTGGAATGGATTGTTGTTGTTTCTCATCTTCCATGAGTTCATACCGCGCATATCTTTGGTGATACCAACCAGACCTCCAAGAAGTATCATTCAACACTTAATAAGCTCCCGGTTTGAATAATATTCAACTTATTATTTATAGTCTAATCATTCTTAGATCGGTTTGTGTGCCGAGCTACTATTTGTTAGGACCCAACTTAACTCTGCCTGCAATTAAAAAAAATAAATTAAAAAAATAAAAAAAACTTCAATTCACAAGCTATGGAATACCATCATTCGATTCATACATCAAAATATCAATTAAAAAATTTATATATCCACCTTATTATGTTGTTACATTATATGACGCGTCTAATTCGCCACCCGATAATCCCAACTTACTCAATATCACTGCGATCAACATATAATCACCATAAATCAGTTTATCTTCTTATTCTCATTCGATTGATATACTAAGAGTCCTTAAAAAAAATTTTTTATCAAACTTTTTTCGCAAACTTTTCATTTGTGCACTTATAACTGAGCTGCCACAAAAAGAAGCCCCTGAGTTCATCAACCAATACCAAAATTCTCAATACACAAGCTATTATTAATACCATCATTAGAATCTCCTTAAAAATATGATTGATATATCAAACTACCCAAAAATATTTTTTATCGTCTCATTCTCATGATACACCATGCGACGCGTCTAATTCACCACCTGACAATCATAACTCCAAAATCACTCCAATCACAATATAAACCACCACCAATCGACTCGTTGACTTCTCACCATTCGTTACTCAAAATAATTTTTTATCCAACCATTTTCCCATACTTTTGGTTTCCGCGCCTTCACTTCTACAAGTGTTAAGGAGTTCAATCCCTTTCTCCTAATACAGTAAAAAAAAAGGAGGCATGTCATGCCGAGTTCTACAATCTACTTTTCCCCCTATAGGTTTAGCTAACTTCACCTCCTCCAGGATGTTTCACCACTTTGTAAAAAAAAAAAACGCCAAATCTCCCTTCACGATGTGCCCAAAATAACCCTTAACCCCGATCAAGCTCGTGTGCTTAAATTTATAGATCTTATGAACATAAATCGTAAAATACCTTTAAAAATCGGGCATAGGTTCCCCTGCGAAGACTCCGAAAGAAAAAAATTATTTACTCAACTTCCGGCCTACACCCAGCGTAGTTTAGTCGGTGTTACTTTAGGAAGATCTGCCGTTCCAGTGCCCAGAAGAATGTCCATGTTTAGAAATTTGTCGTGCAAAGGTAAACTCAAGTCTTGGGTGGCCACCGCTTTGAGCTGGATGAAACAAGAGTTGATCAGTTTCACTCCGATAAGCACTCCTGGGTCACTTCAAAGACCTCAAACTTGCACGACTTACATTCCTCAGACATACTTCCAGTTGCACTGGCTTATAGCAAGTATCCCGCAACACATCGACTCGAAACTCGCTATTCCAAATCGCCAACATTCACTATGCTTGGTCTGGAGTATACTTCTTGATACACTAACCAAAACACGTCCGTCGCCCATGAACAAGAGGTATATTAACATCCACCTCGCATCACCGAACCAAAATTCTGCAGCGATTAACTCACCGTCAATCGGTCGTATCGCTCACGACACTTTCCACGTCATGTCCACGAATGGCGTAGTAGTACCACGTAGTTTTATCCAACATTAGAATAATCCATCTTCACTTCCTGAAAACCACAATCAACATCAGACTTTTGCCGTTTTTAGCGTGTCTTTTTTCCCCAACTTTTTGCTTTTTTTTCTTTAATAAACCATGTCTCTCAGACTATATTCCACTTAATAAACCGTGTCTCTCAGACTATAATCCACTTCCGAGCCATAGAACTTGGAACAAAATGTGACTACCGTTTTTGGCGTCTCCGTCTTTTTTTTTTTCTTTCTTGATAACATTTGTCTCTCGGACTCTAACAAAACTTCCAACCAGAAGCCTGGGGGATCTTTGCCGTTTTTGTCTTGTCCCTTTTCGTTGTTTTTAAGTTTAATCTGGCTCTCACCGCAGACTAAACCTTTGTTTTTCTGATAAATGAACTTCCAGACATATCGCCGTTTTTAGCGTACCCCTTGTTCTTAAAATCTCTCACATCATTAACTTATGCCCACGCAATCGATAGTTAATGGGTCCCTCTCACAGCAAGGGTCTTATCATGTAAATCCTTCAACCATTTTATGCAACTGAATCGGACGAGAAGTCTAGATATAGGAATCGAAATGTGAACATAAGGGATCATAATGCGACCCATCAAAAACGTTCACGCCCTATTGAACCACAATGCAGCCTCCAAAAAGTCCTAAACAAATGGTGGGATCCAGAACTAAGACATCATCAAGCGACCACCGGTTATTCCTACCTCCACATTGGCCAGGCACTTATTGGCAATCAGCTGTGGTGAGGTCGACCAGCGTGGTTCTTCAAACATCGAAGAACTTCCTCGAACTGGGAGACGACGCATGAAGATTCCGTCAATGGTACTCGCTCGCCAATAATCCACAGATAGGAAGCCAGCACTTGGTACACGCTGCAAAAGTATAGATCTGAAGAATGTATACAGCATGAAACACTGAGATGTTTGGCAAGAAGGCCGACCAGATCAATCACGTCACCAGAATCCCATGAAGAAAGCTCTTTAAAGGGGCATTCGCCGGCGATATAACATCAAAAACAAACATGGCAAGACGAAGGACATTATAGGGACATTAATCCACGAATGTAGTAGTGAAAAATCCCTATCAACAACGCCTAGAAGGTGCGAAATTCTTCAAGAGAATCCAGAAAAGGAGAGCGCCGCCCCATAATAATCCGGATTCATAATGTTCTTGATACTTCGTAAGCCAAATTGAGCATCCAGCCACACCCTGCAACTTTAAAACCACTGAAACATCGTATATATAAATAGAATTTGATGTCCAGGTAACGATATCACCACCAGCACCGCCAACTCAGCCGGTCGACATTTCATGATTGCTTGCACGCAGGCTTAGTGGAACGAATGGCAATCCATTGATCAACGTGAATAGAAGTCCCCATTCATTATTTTACAGTGCAGATGTATCTGAAATGCGCTAGGTATAATGAAATCCCCGTCCCGAAGTGGGTACAGCAACGGCCATTTTAATGGGAATTACCGGCGAAGTGCAGCAGCGACAAGGACTTTGATCCAGCACTTACAACAGGAAAACTTGAAAAAAATCTCAGTAACGAAGTGGATCGAAATACTAAAATTATACCGGTTCCAACCATGGTATTAACATCAGTGGTATTGAGTGAAACATCTGACTATGACCCTCCTGTAACCGTTGGCAAAGATCGTAAACAAAGGCTTCGCGAACAAGTCAGGTCGACATCACTGTAATATTCCTTTACTTGAAATCGTCTTAAAGGAGAACTTGAAACCGAAAACGTAGTTACCATGACAGATTCTCATAAAATTTGTTGCAATTTGCTCAGGTTATGCAACCAAAATAACGCAACATAGCTTCAGAACTTTCACATATCATCCGTAGATTCAGGAAGCTTGACCTGATTCTCTTGACCAATAATGTCTCGGCAATCACAGCCAAAAATAACAACGGGTGAAGGGATACAACTTGCGAGTATTTTCCCTCATGATGGCCAAAATATACTTCTCCGGGTGAAACCACAATATTCTCTAAGCTGGTTTTGAAAGAAAACTGCGGAAAATCCTGTTTCTGGTTCAGGAATGTTGAAGAGTGCCTAGTCCAGAAACCAACACAACATTCTTTTGCAGTGTACAATAAATGCACCGATGATTCAAGCAGCAAAGCGAAAATAAAATGAAGATGTCCTTTATTTTGTAATCCAATAGCACGCATATGGATGGGAAGATTGCAAGCAAATATTGGATGGATGAGAGCACGAATTTGCAGTTGAGCAAAAGACCTCCGAATCTGGTCAACGGATAATGCGCATATCAAACGACTCTCAAATATCAACCTTCAAAAGCAAATCGGCAAAGGATATCGATATAGGTTCCCCCTCGCACTTTAATGACGGCGTAAAAGTGCGATTAAATGGCTCTGGCGACAAACCATCCTCAAAAGTACCACAAGACTGTGCGTCAGCCTGGTTGGGTTTCGATACACGCGAAGGAAGGAACCTTTTCTTTTCTTCAAATACCGTTCCCTAGAAAAAAGGCCCAGAAGCTGGCATCGCTTTAGGATTAGCACCTTCAATGAAACGAGAATGGTTAAATCGCGATAATGAATAGAAATCAGCGACACCATCACACTGAAAACGGTAAGTTATGATCAGCAAATGAAAGAACAGAAGGACCTGAGGTTGTAGCAGAATTGAAAAGAAAAAATGAAGTTCTTTCAAGCGGGTGAAAGCAGCAATTCATCCATTGCGGGTGCACTAAAATCAATCAATTAATTCCAGAAGTAAAGGAGTTTGCATGTTCTTTAAAGGGTTATGATTTCGGGATGATGGGGTTGTATGGAATAAAATCTTTGGCAGACCCGTGTCCTTCCATAGTTTAACGGAAATGACAACGGCAAGGAACGATTCTGGAATAAAATACTGCACATTTCCCTAGTACGTAAATATGATATATCTGAACAGCCTTATGTTCTTATTCTTTATCACTTGGACTCATGGTTGTGTTGGGTTTCTTTTTGTGGAAGAAAAAATGGTGCGTTGTTTTTTTTTTTCTTTTTGTTTTTTTCGTCGACGACGCGGCCGGAGAAAATTTACGCGTTGAGATTTTCCGACAGCGTATTTTTCATCACGATAGATGTGCGCGTGCTAAAACAGGGAGCAATCTTATCTCGACGGCGACCCTCACGTCCAAAATATCAGACCAGCCCACTTGAAATGTTCCCATAATTCCCAAACAAAATGTTAAATATTTACACACCCACATAAAATGACTATTTCTGTCTAATTATATATATCATCCACCAACAATTCCTCTCAATCTACCCGGTGAAGCTACCCTCTTCAGTCACCTCTGTTAAATATTCCTTCCCGTTCCATGTGCTTTATCTAATTTTTCGAAAAATTAGACTTCCTGTTAATGCTGATTTCATCGTTTTTTCAAGCTCTCTTCCATCAACCACTGGCTAATATTTTCACCAAAGCTATCCGAGTGATGTGGAGCTATATCCGTGATTGCTCATATATCAGAGTACTCAGTTGAATTATCTCGACGATTTTGGATATTGGGGACAAAATGGTTGCTTTATTTATTCTTTTTTCGTGGCGAGACAGTACGCAGGGAAGCCATTGGTCGAGGGCAATTTTTGATAAGCTGGTCGTCCTTTTTGGTGATTATAGGCGACTATTCCTGATTATCCAACCATATCATGAAAAAGAAACTGCGTCTTCTGCACGAGGCAGCTTTCAAATAAGAATTATTCTAAAGCTAGTCTAAGCTCTTCCGAATACGTTTCTTCAAGAAACTATCTGGTTACGTCGAAGGTCGTGCTCATGATTAAGGGACCTCGACTTGCGAATGTTGGTTTACATGAAGAATTGTATGGACACAATCTATCCATACTGCTTTCTAGAGAACGCTGGTGATTGGATCTTGATCTTTTTGGAGGAAACCATATATCCATCAAAGCTCAAGTTATATGTGCCAAAATAAGCCCAGAATAAAACTTAGCTTTTTTGAGAGTCCGTCAGATTTAAATTGTGGAACGCCACCGGGAACCATCAATTCACCCTATGATCAATCCCATTGAAATACAGATCCATGGGGCTTGGTTGACAATCCTTGAAGGACTTTTATATCAGAGATGTTATGTCTGATTTTCCTTTCCAAATACAGATTTAAGGGCCAAAAATATCTATGGATATGTTGCTTTGAATCTTCGGTCTTTTGTGCTTCTTCTTCTGGTGCTTGAAATATTCTTATTTTGGGAATCTTCCTTCACAACTGAGTGGTAACCTCATCCCTTGTAAAAGGAAAATTTCGGTTGCGGCCATACCCAGTCGAGAACACTGTTTCCCGTCCGATCAACGTTAGTTAAGCGGCTGAGGGCAACACTGAGTAGTGTAGTGGGAGACCATATGCGAAATTGTTGTGCTGCAATCTTTTTTTTTCATTTCAAGTCGTTTAGCTGATGAATTCTTTGTTTTTTTGAGATTTTCCCAGGTAGAAAAACGCTTCTATTAAATAATTTGGCAAGATTTTCGAGAATTAAACCTAATCTTTTAGACTCTGAAGAGGAGGATGGAAAATTCGTCTAGTGTGACTAAGAAATTGGCTTTTTGCCGACTCAAGCAAATAATTTAAGGTTGGACTACAAGATATTGTTGCACTTAAAAAAGCTTCTGAATGCATGGATCAGAGGCACTGGATGTTACCTCTAGACTGAAATGCCAACACCGCAGCTTCCTGCTTAGCCTACATTAATTTTGGCTTATGGATCTCGAAGTCATTCTTCTGGAATCCTGTAGATTTCTACGGAAGTAACTGTCTTGACTCTTTGACACGTAGATGAAAAGACTAAATAGATCTCCAGAAAAAAATCTCTGATCACTCAGCTCTATTCATAGTATCTTCTTCAATAACCTACCACCTCTTCACGAAATTTTGTATGATATTGTAAGAATTATCCATGTGGGAGATTACCTGTCTGTCTTCACCCTACTCGATAAGCTATAATTTGTGACTTGTGTAATTCAAGTTGCAATTTCGGCAGGAGCTTCACAAAATATAGAGTAATACACGACCCCGAAACTCTCTTGAGTATATTTGGCATCCCTTCTTCTCAGTAATTCTAGCGGTTATCCACGGCAGACAAATGATTGCCTTATTTCATCAAACACGTATTCTTCTGACTCTTCGTGATAAAATCTGCAGTAGAATCGTCATATTCTGCTGGTGGGTCTGTTTTGGGGGCAATTGTGAAGTCCTATACTTCGCCTCAAGTTCCTGAGGCGTGCTTTGGATGGACACCCTCAAGGATCTGGGAAGAGATCCCAGGCGAAAGATAACACATAAGGACAAACCCTCATTTTGCTCATAATTTTCTTGGATGGATAATGTTCCTCTCTCAAAATGTATTAATTCATTTTGTATTTGAAAAAATTATGGTAGAAACCTAGTCACAGTTTTGATCGAGACTTTTAAAATGAGATTCTTACCACTTACAAAAATGAGATGTACAAAACTGTTCAGTAAAAATACCAAACATACATAAAATTAATTTTTATACATACTGATAGATACTTAAAAGATATAAGAAAATTATAGAACCTAATCTAATTTAATTTTCTTGCTTTTGGGTGGGGTATTCAATTTATTATTGAGTTCTTGGAAAATGGTACTAGGGACCACAAGTCGCGACGCTATTAGTAACGTCCCAGTTTTTTTTTTCTTTTTTTCCCGGTGAATTCTCTGATATTACCTTGGATTAAATTATAAAGCCATTAGAAATATCGGGTGTCTAATCTATAAAAAAATTGGCATCAAAATCATTATTGTACCCGTTCACCTTTGGACATCGCGCGGAAATACGAATCTTATGAGATCAAAGACTTTGAAAGCATCACATCCAATTTATTGAAAAAAAGGCTATAATTCCTATTTGATATTGAAAAATTCTCTATCATTAAACTTGAAGGGCTTTAAAAGAAAAATTCCTCTTTTAAGTGTTCTATCACGATGTTCAAGTTTATCGCTAGTAGCCCCTAGCACGAACATGATCTACGAGGTTTGTGACAATGATTAACCTTTTATGGGTTTGAAAAATCCATGGAATTGTCTATATTCTACTTGAAAATAAAAGTTTGCTTTATTACACCGTTTTTTCAGACCCTAGATGTACAATATGGGGCTTTGTACGAGTGCTCTTTTTCCAACATAAGTGGGACTTCTCAGTTAATCCTAACACTAAAAGAAGAATTGAATTTTAGTAACAATCTGAAATAATATTTTACTTTCGGAGGAATAAAGGCAAACATTAGAAATTTGCTGTGATTTTAGACCAGATTAAAATCTGTACTGGTTGGAATCTGCCCATTTAACAGGAAGTTGCGTCGCACAAAGCTCCCCGCGCTTGAAGTACGAGACGCGTCTTTTTTCAAACCCACACCATGAATTACACGTCTAATGATCTGAATATGAGAAGCAGAGTATGAAAGTTTCTGGAAATTTCGGGAAAGGTAAATTTGCTTCTTCTCGGTCGGGCGTGTGCTTTTTAATGTTGTCCACTCGACCCTTAGAGATCATCTAAAAGGTGTCGTTTATCACTCTCAATAAAGCTTCTTTTGGAGGTAATTAAATCCGAATTACTAAAATGGATATCATTAGGGGGTATTTTCATATATTTCATAGGAATAGCACTCCTTTAGTGTACGGAAAATTGTATATTTTCTACTCGCATTGCGAATTCGGCCCAACCGCTCACAGTTCGAGAAGCATGGGCATCAATAGCTTCAGGCCGGGTTTTCGAACGTGCACCATTTGCGAACAAAAAAAGAAAACGCGTCTCAATTTTTTTCTTTCTTTTCTTTTTACCACCGCCCATGATGCCATGTAATATCCCATCTATTCTGTTGTTTCCCTAATTATAGATTCGGATCTGATTAACAGCAAAAAAACACTAAAAATTACAGAAATTTCGTGTCTTATGAGGTAGCAGCTAAGTCTTTTAATGTGGCCAAAGAAACCTTGTACCAGCTAGCGCACGGCACCAAAAGCCACACAGAAGCGGCTAAGAAAATAAAATTAATGACCAACTAAGAAGATAAATCTCTTTAGGAATGGATACTAAGTATGATTTCTCAGTTTTTAGCGCAAAAAGTCCCTGGTGTTGTTAAAATGGCCAATTTTTTTCTCGCGACGCGTCGTGTTACTCCGCCAAGAATAGTCTAGGTTTTTATGATTCAGAAATGAGTCAGAAAAAACCCCCGGACTTAACCGAAAATTTTCCAGAGTACTTAAGTGGGTTAGGGAAACTACTAAAAGCAAGATATTATGAAATAACGGCTCTCTCTTGTTCGTGGTTCAATTGTTCAATACGGCATTCACCCGCACGATGTATACAAAATTAACGAAAATGGATTTTTCATGAGTATAAATTCAACAATAGCGGTTATAAAAAGGGTCAGAAATACTTTGTTGTGGAATGGTCTTCCAAAAAAGAAATCTGGAATGGGTTACCGTCTTCGAATGTATCAATGCATCGTTAAAAGTTTTGCACCCATTTATCATCTTCAAATGGGTGCAAATTATCGAGCTATGGTACGACAATTTGAGGGGGATTATAGTTTCCGAGAGATCCTAGATAATGAATTTCCAATTGAATGGCTTGAAAAATTGTTTGTATTGCAAAAAACATCACTTACGAAAGGTATTTATTGACTTTTGGTGTTTGATGGACATGTATGTGACTTGACACCAGAGTTTGACCAAATTTGTAGCGCAAATAAAATCTTTGCCGTCAATTTGCTTCAAAACAATTCTGATCTCTTAATGCATCCTGATCTCTACCATTTAAACTCTTTGAAACCCCATTCCCATGGGCTTGCTGCAGATAAAACGGGGTACGAACATTTGTCAGATTGCTCGGTGCGCATCACTAAGGATGACTTTATTGAGTTGTATAAGCAAGCACGAAAAGCGGCTTTCAAAATTACTAACGCAAAGAATGCTTTAAAAACCGCAGTTCTAGTTCCATACGACTCTGAATATGCAATTTCTAGAGTCCCAATCCGGTTAAATCAGAAGTTGCCGCACGAATGTCCCGTGACGCCCACTAGAGCTTCAGGGTCAGAAAAGCTGCAAATTTAGAAAAATTTAACTGAACCAGAAAGTATGGCTCATAAATTAATCAGTTATGCTTTTGGGTCCCAAATGAGCCTATTGAAGACGGCTATTTCTGAACTTGAAAATGAAACACATGGCGCGACTCATAGGCATGCAATTGCTGCGAAAGAATTAGCTGAATTACACGACGCTAAACCAAAAAATAATCTTGCTCCAGGAAGCTTGTAACCGAAGTTCAGGATTTGTCTTTTGAGAAGTTTAAATGTGCTGGAGCCAGCTAATGCTCGCTCAATCGCTGAGGGCGAAGAAGCTTCGGGGACGTCAAGGGCAGCCTCTCGAAAGTGCGGTATTTTTAGAAATACGGGACATAGAAGAAAATATATTTCAAAAAAGTCTCAGTAATTTTTTTTTGGTGATTTATTCTTTACATAAAGATAGTGTGTGCTCGCTATGAGCGGAAGGCGTTCGTAAATTCGGTCAGATACGCTATTTTATTACCAAAAAAAAAGGTTCACCTCCGAAGAGAAAAAAGATTACAGCACGTCAATTTCGCATATGGTCTCCCACTACACTACTCAGTGACGCTCTAAGAAGCTTAACTAACGTTGATCGGACGGGAAACAGTGTTTTCTTCTTGATTTTTTTTTTTTTAAAGAATCATCATATTACGGGGCCGCCGCCGAAAGGGGAAATAACCCATTTCACCAGCGTAAAACTATATAGAAAAACCCATAATAGATCGCAACCTCATTTCAAATGACCGGAATCACAAGTATTCCTCACTGATCGCTCAGTTCAAAATCCTCTGTTCAAAATGAGATCAACTTCTGTTATTTTGCAAATACAATCTGTGTCATCGGCCAAGCGGGTCAGTTCTCCTGAGCGCCCGTGCCAATAGTATATCCAGAAGAGGAGCGAGAATGTGACCATTCTCCTCTTCTCTGCGCCTGACTGAATATACCTTATAAACTAGTTTGACAAACCAATTAAGTTTTCTTAAATTTTCATATGAGGTGTTCAATGGAGCAAGCATTTCGCGTAAGTGCATAGGTGCCAGAAAGCCGATCTTGTGCCACCAGAATAAAGAACACTCACACTCACTGTAGAGGTGTGTCATTATTCTACTCAGACTTATCCTGCTGAGGCAAAGGTAGCATTGAACAAGTAACATGCTCTGATTGTCAAAATGGGGCACATAAGAACCATGATTGAATAAGTGAATGGCTGTAAAATCAATACGTGCCAACCACTCATGAGTATAAAGTGAGTTCCAGAATTTCTTCCATCGTTTTCTTTTATTTGTTTCAGGGCAAAGTGCCGAAAGTCTGCCTGGCATAATAGGTGGCAACGCTTCCTGTTTCTGTTTACTTAAGGATCTAAAATTTGTGAGTTGAAGATCCTGAAGTTCAACTAAAGTAAATGTAAACGGTTGAATGACATCCAGCGCTGTGGGCAGAGTGGCAATGTATCGTAGTATTTGCGAATCAGTAAGATGTGCAAGGGTCCCCACTCTAAAGCCGCGAGACCTTTTAACAACTTTTTTCCAGGCCATAAAGTAATAGCTCTCATTTTCAGTGAATGTCCATTGAAGGTTTCGGAAAAACCGACCTGTCTTCTCTAAGAGAAAATCAGTCCAGCAAAGGCCGCCAATGTATGAATATGTGGCTAGAGCATCTTTTTTTATGATGCGTATCATGTGATGGAGCATTTTTATTCTGAGGTATTTTGTATACCAATCCGTTTCACCCGTGAGGGTATACAATAGTACTCCTGCTCGATGTCCTTGCAATTGAGTTTTCATTTCCATGACCCCGTAGCCGCCATTTCTTGGCCTTGCATACATTTTATCTGGTGAAATATGTTTAAAGACTTTGCTTATTCCTTGATCAAACAGTCGTAGATTTGCCGGATTCATGCATTGAACTAGGTCTTTGTAAACTGTCTTAGAGCTTACAAAGACATTAGTACCGATAGCACGAGTAATGAGATCCAACAGGCTGTAGCCATGAGAGAGTGTCATGAAAGGAAGCTCCTTTATGAATTTGGACCAGTCTACCCCTTGCAAGGAGAAACCTAAGTAACTAGCCTCCGCATTGTCGATGTATGTTTGTGGAAAGGGAAGAATACCCTGTTCCATATCCGAAAATTTCGCACTCATACCCAAGAGTTGTGACTTAGTGTGACTTATGCGGCTATTACTAACCCTCTGAAATTGATCCAACGCTGTATGCACTTTTCCATAATCAGTCAAATCTTTTAAATAAATGTTGACATCATCAGCAAACGCATGATATCGCATGGCTTCTAACTGTATATTCTCGTACATGATTGGAATTCCTTTGAGTGCGGTCAAGTGACATAGGAACGGTTCCAACGCAAGGTTAAAAAGAAGCGGACTTAAGGGGTTACCTTGTCTAGTGCCACAATTAATCGGGAAAGGAATCCCCGGACAATTATTCATGACTAGTTGCGCCTCCTGATCTTGCATGATCAGCATCACTAGGCGTTGCATAGAGGGCCCCAAACCCATCTTCTGCAAAACTGCTAACATGTACTGATGTGATACTCGATCAAATGCTTTTGTAAAATCTGCCATCAAAATAGCCTGATAATCCGAAAAGTTCTGTTGGGACCGCACCTTTTTGATGAGGTCAACCATGGTGAAAAACTCCATGGTATTCTGGTTTATACGTCTCCCTTTCATGAAACCACGCTGGAAAGGACCAATGAGAGTATTAATAAGTCGCTGTAATCTTGAGCAAACTGCTTTCGATACAACTTTGAGGGAAGTGTTGGTCAACAGGATAGGCCTTTGATCTTTAATGTCAGTAGAATGTTGATGACCACTCTTAGGAATCAAAGTAATCAAAACTCTTCGGAAGCAACTAGGCAACTTGCCTGTTCGCATGCATGCATTTGCCGACCTTGTCAAGATTGGACCTATTTCTTTCCAATATTCAAGAAGAACAGAATACTGTAATCCATTTGGGCCTGGCGCCGTAGATCTATTGGACGATTTCAAAGCCCTATAAAGCTCTTCCTTAGTAAATGGTTCGTCTAATTCGGTTGATTGTGCGACCGAAAGGCAACCTGTTAAAGGTTTTAAAAATTCCGTAAGTTCCTTGGCATCCACATCTTCCGGGCGAGCAAAAAGTTCTTCATAATAGTTTCTAGCAACTGATAATATTTCTGGGGTGTTTCTAGCACATTCCCCAGTAACTTCATTTGTGAGCATCGTAAAAACAACGGGTTCTGGTTTCTTTGTTTGAAAAAACATTTTGGTAGCTTTTTTCGCCTTTTCCAGCTTACTGCTAGTCGTTTCATCTCTCAATAACGCATCAGCAAATTCCGGGTCATGTTTCCGAATCCTACCCATGAGTAAAATATATTCTTTACCATCTTGTTCAATTGATTCAAATGCCTCCTCAATTGAGAGTCCCTGATCAATATGTCTCGTCGGAACCCGATTGAAGGGCGGTAACAAACGATGTAACGGATATTGAAATCTGGGTTTTCCGATTTGAACTGATTCATCTCGGACCATCTCATATTCTATTTTAATCATATGGTGTGTTGATGAGATCATCTCAGGCTTAATGATCTCATATTTGAGTGCTCGTTTGCGCCAACTGGTAGGGGCGTAAAAGCGATCAATGCGTCTGCATGAATGTGAGCGGTTTGTCGGGGATAATGATATGGTACTGTTATAACTTGCAACATCTTGAGTACCCGTGTTTCGGTTAATATCTTCAATAGCCCTAACCGAACTGCGTTCCTTATCGGGTGTGTTTTCCACAGAATGATTAAGGTCACCCCCATAGAAATATTTGGTTTTCCTGTGTGTCTCTCTAAAGATATCCCAACAGAAGACTATATCTCCAAGGATTTCTGCTTGTAAACTTTTGTTTCCTGAAGGCAAATAGAAGTTGTGAAACAATACATTTTCACCATTCCGGGTTGTAACTCTAACATTTGTAGAATATCGCTGGTATTCAGAAGCCAAAACAAGTTCCTGACGTGTGATGACTTTTGCAGCGCGTTTATTGACAAAAATACCGGTTAAATTCGGCGTTTTGTCATCTCCCTCTCCTGTGTGAAACTCTAGACCTGCTTGGAGAGCATAGTCCATCATCGCTTCTTTGTTCTTCTTCGTCGCTTTAAATTCTTGAATAAAAAAAATGTCATAATCTGCTGCCAACTGCGTGACATACAAAAGAGATTGAGATCTCTGAATGTTGAACGAGCCAATGGAAAATTTATCCCTAGCTCGAAGTGGCTTGCCTGTGGATAGTCTGCGGAGCTGTATTACTACAGGCTCAAGAGGACCTAATTCCATAACTGGCATTAGTATTGGGTACTAGCGAGATCACCTAAACCATCGTTTGGCATCTCCGGGGGCTGACTCCCTGGATAACCTTGCGCGTTGGGCTCTCGAAAAGCAGAATATTGCGTAGAGGCGGTAGAGTTGTGTAGCGATGACTCACTAAAACCTGGTGCCAATGTATTTTGGTTGGATGAGATTTGTGGCTCATCAACCTCCGTGTCCATGTCTATCTCCGTAGCTGCTATCTTCTGTTTAAGTTTAGGCAAAAACAGATCCCTTAATACCTCCGATCCTATAGAGGACATTGGTGTGTCTGGGTGGTCGGCAGTGGAGAGTTTCTTCAGTACCTTAGTAGGGGGATGCGTATTCATAACGCTTTCCGCACCTTGAGAGGGCGTGGGGTTGAAGGGGACGGAGATTGGATCTTTCGAACCGGACCCGCCTTGAGCAGACTCGGACAGAGCCGAGGTAATTGCTTGTGGAGGTTTAACTCCAGATGAAGTAGTGGTTTGGCTCACTGATTGCGCCGTGGCATTGTCCTGGCTAGCAGGATCGTTGTTTGCAGAAAGCTTTTTCTGCCTTTCTTTCTCTTCCAATTGCTTGAAGAATATTTGATTGCGATCATGGTTGGCTCTTCTGAGCTCATCTAAGGAAGGACCATTATTGGTAGTTTGTTGAGTCCCATGTGGACACTGTTCTTTGGCATGGAGTCTGCCTCTTTTGCATGGACATTTCGATTTACACTTGTAAGCTGGATGGTTTCTATTGTAACAAATGTTACAGCCTCTTTCTTTGCAATCCCGGAAAGAGTGCGCAGTGGTATGGCATAAGGAGCAATATTGCAAGTTAAAAATAATTTGACTAGTCATGTCATAACGATCTGAAAGATAGACGTGGGCAGGGAATTTAGAGAGGTATTCAACAGTTTTGTTCTGGCTGCGTTTGATAGTTTCATATTTGTGCAATGCTTGTTGCCGTTCCAATTTGACTCTCTTGATCTCTGGGTTATCCAAAGTACCGTAATGTTCATCAAGGTATTTCAAGTCACTCTTTATCCACTCAATCTGTTCGTCACCGTCGTCCCAATGCGAATAGTCATGTGCAAATGTGTCACGAACACGTCCTGCAGTAATTTTTCTAGGTGGAGTTTTTTCCAGTCCGAGCTCAATTAGCACATGGGCTTCAAATCTAGCAACTTGGCTTTTACCTTGATTCAGGGCTTGGCTTTTCGTTTGAGTTCGAATTGGTTGCAGGGAGAAGTGCAAGATCTTGTCATGTGGAGAAAGGAAGTTCCTTGCATAGTATGTTTGGGCATTTTCACCCCCTTTCATTGGAAGATAATTCACACTGGCATAGAGTAACCTACCATTACCCATAACATGTTTCTTCAAAGTGAAATACTGGTCAGGCGATTCTAAAGAATTAATAGTCAAGTTGTCCAAATTGGTGATGATCGAATTTTTCAATGATTCTGGTGTAATTTCACGATAGCATTGAATCTCCAATTTTTCCATACAGGAATGGAGGCGAAGCGGGTCCAAAACCTCAGGGAAGTAGACTTTGTCTTGGATTACCCGAAGGTTTTCCATGCTGTGAGCTGAGACAAGGTTGTTTACTAACCGATGACGTTCATTCCGGTATTTTTCACAAGTTGAACCGAGTTCAAACTCTTCAGCAGATTGGCTCGATACGTTTTGAACCTCACGTTCCTTCATCATCTCAAACTTTCTGTACTTCAAATCATTGATCGTTGTGTCCAACTCTGGGATCTTCGCTGTTGTCATTTCAATCATGTCTTCAGCCGCTTGCAAGATGGCATCCCCAATTTGTTCCTCCGAGAGATTGAATGGGTTTTCAATTGTAAATTGAAGAGTCAGTTGAGTCGTTACGGTTTCCTTGAGAATTGTTGTAATAAGCTCTTTAGAAGCATTTCCAATTAAATTCATAATTTGGTTGCGTTCGTGGTAAGCATTGTCCGTAAATTTCTTCTCGCGCATTGAAGTCTTTGCAAGCGTTTCGAAGAATTTATATTTCTCCATAAGTTTCTCTTCACGAGCCCCTTCTTCGTCAAATTCCATGTTTTCATCGCTCAAAGCTTGATACATGTTTCCATCCCCTTTAGTGTTATTTTTTTTGTTTTTTTTTGTTTTCTTCGGTCTTTCCTTTCTCCGTGTTATTCTTGTGTGCAGTAGCTACTCCTTCGTTCAACATTGTCTCGTCTTCATCGCTCGAGTCAGAATTTTTGTTGTCATCCAGCATGGATGCATCGTAATCTTCTTCAGAATTAGCATAATGAGCCTTAAGCTTATCATTACGTTTTTCACCGAGACTTTCGGACCATAATTTCTTGCCTTTGGTGGTCTTTGCACTGGTGTTCTGTTTCATAACATTTGGACTTCCAGGGGGGTTCGCATTCGCAGTTCGCTCAGATGAATTAACATTAGTGTCAGGGGGGTCAAAGTTGTTGTCATTCTCGTCCGGGGAAGGAGGTAAATCGTCTCGCCGATCGAAACCGGGTCGAGGCGTATCCCCTCCTTGATTATGCCAGTTATTAGTCAGCATTTTCAGGAAAAGAAGTGATCTCTGGCCGTAACCGAAACTTCAAGTTTTGCGCGTCTTACATCAGAGGCGGACTTATGAGAAAGAAATTTGACTGTAACTGGCCTAAAATCTCATAAAAATGAAGAAAAGTACAACCAGCTAGAATTTAATTAGCACAAGTACCTCAATCCCTTTTCTTGAGCACGATGGCATAGCGGCTTAGACACACGAAACAAAAATTGCCAAACCACTACAACCGCGGTTCAATCCCCGCGAACAACAATAAGGGTTTTGCGCATCTGAGTGGGGTGCTTTTGCTGTGGAACAGCGTGAGGTACCCCCCGTCTAGGCGAGGAGCGTTGAATCCGGAGTGTGTTGTTAGGTTTTCTATAGTTACATATAGTTTTCGTCACTGGTTTACCAGGGGCATCCTTCAATACATATGCATCAATCAAAAAAAAAAAAAAAAAAAAAAATCTAAAAGGTATTGTGCGTGCTTTTCAGCAATTTTAGTATTTGGGGGTGTCAAAACGCCGAAAAGCTCTACGAAATGATGAATTTCCGAGATAACATAGACTATAGGGGAATTAATATGTCAAGTTTCCCATCTAGTTTATGATGTATAGGATATTCACGTAAAAAAAGACCATAAATCGGCCTTTTCCTTAATTTTTCTCGAAAAGATATGTGTTTTAAAACGCCACCATAAACCCTGGAAAACGAGCCAGAAAATGTCCAGAAGTAGAAATTTTCAAGAATCTTTGAATTTTTCTCAATTCAGTTTGAATTTTTCTCAATTCAGTTTTAATTTCTCGTAAACTCCTTCAAAAATTCATGTACAACTTCCAAACTTCCGGACAAAAGCTGACGAGTGGGCAAACACCAGGATTAAAAACAAGAGAGGTCTTCACCGACTCTAGAATCTGTTTAGCCTGTGATAATTATCTTGCAAAACTTCCATAGTGTGGTTTTCCCGATGAATTCTTCTAGATTGATGGTTAAAATCTTAGGCATAGGCATGATTTTGCCAAAAAAAAAAAGGTGGAAACTGGTGGATTCAACAAAAATCCTGAAAAGCACCAAGAGTGACAACATCCAGGGTGGGAAATTTTAGTCAACATATCAGAAACAATCCGAGGAACCGATCTCTTCCGAGATGGATAAAACGACCGACGATCGATATACTCGAACCAAGGAAAAAAATCTCAAAGACAATCGCATAAAATCTCATAAAATTTCCAGTATAATAACATAAATATTTGCTGATTCGTCGAATACTTAGCAATGTGGGCTATCAAATTGGAAGAGGCCGATTCTATATGCACAGATAATGGTCATCTCATAATGAAGTTGCTCAAAAGCCATATGATTTGATAATTGTTTTTTTTTTTTTTTTTCATCTAACGTGGTTTAGCACCACACCGGCCACTTGGGCGCACCGGCCAAAAAATAATGACGCGTCTTAACTAACTCTTTCTTTTACTTAAACACCCACCATAAAACCACTTTCTCCTAAATCGACTCCAAATATGGAGCATAATGATATCAGTATATTAAAAGCCAAAAACATTTAAAAGAAAACAAAAATAAATCAATTCGCTCAGCTGCAAAGTGTTTTGGTGTAACACGAACAACTCTTCAAGATCGCTTAAAGAGTGTCAAAAGTATCGTCATAACTAGGGAGAACAACAAAAAGTTGACAAAGTTGGAGGAGTGTTCACTTCGGGGATGTATGCACTCAATTGATCCTCGAGCAGCCCCTAGGTCGAAAGATGTGAAATGGCTAATTTGGTTTTAGCAAAACGCGGAAGTACCGAGCCACAGAAGGTTGGATTAAGTTGACTGAATACGTAAAAAGGTCGGAAATTCTTGGGAAAAAATTTCAAGAAGCCTTGATTATAGAAGAGCAAAATTATCTGATCCCGAATAAAGTAAAGCTTGGTTTGATTTGGTAAAGCACGTGAAAGAAAAATATGGCATTCACGACGACGACATTTACAACTTTGATGACGCTGGGTTCGCGATGAGACTCATCAAGGCAGCAAAAACCATCACTAGATCATCTTATCATGGCAGGAGACACCTGGGAATCGTGAGTGGGTCACTAAAATCGAGTGCACGAGCGCTTCTGGGCTTTAAATCCGCGCATTATTTTCAAAGGAAAGAAATACATCACGGGCTGGTTTAAAGGCAGAGAAAAGAAATGGAGATTTAATGTCAGTGAAAACGGCTGGTCTAACGATAAGATTGCTTATATTTGGCTCAAAAATACTCTCATTCCGGAGACTATTACGCGAACTAAAGGAACACATCGACTTTTAATACTCGACGGTCACGGAAGCCATTTGACACCACAATTCGACAATTTATGCAGAGAAAAAAATATCACCGCACTCTGTATGCCACAAAATTCGTCACAACTTCTATAGCCCCTTGTTCTCGGCTGTTTCTCAACATTGAAGAGCAATTGCCATCCGCTCATTGATCGAACGTCGCGCGAAGCCCAACGTAAAATTAACCAATTTGGATTTCTCAGCGCTTACCCCAAAGCCAAAAAAAAAACACGTTTTCGGGAAATATTATCAAAGGGAGCTTTGCCTATACCGGCCTTTAGATCCCGAAAGAGCCCTCTCAAAGCATGCCGGTGGACGCAAGTGGCCGGTGTGCTAGCTAAACCTAGCTATAGACAAACTTAGTTTCAAATCTTGCCACGAGAAAGGGGTTTTGAAGCAAACAAAAACACAGACGTCAGTTAATCTGAAACAATATAATTCAGGTCTCAAAATTAGTTCGGTTGCACTCGTATTTCTGTCAGTCAATTGCAAACTGTGCCAAATCATGCGAAATACGATGAGTATACAGCTTTGTCGGCGAATGTCCAGAGAAAAACAAACCAAGAGACGCAGTTTCCTTGGGGTTCTGACATGCTTCAAAATATTTGAGTCAATATTTGTTGTCTTGAAACAGATTTCAGGGTGATTTTGTGTT
This sequence comes from Metschnikowia reukaufii, assembly GCA_003401635.1. Classification (NCBI taxonomy): domain Eukaryota; kingdom Fungi; phylum Ascomycota; class Pichiomycetes; order Serinales; family Metschnikowiaceae; genus Metschnikowia; species Metschnikowia reukaufii. Next base: position 27,667 of record CM010603.1, read on the forward strand.
ATGCTCAAGCAAACCAATGCGAAGAAGGATCTTAAAAGTGCAAGATATCGACCAAAATAGCCATGTCAATACAAATATCAAAACATCATGATGAATCCATAGTTACTTTGTGTCTGAAACTGGTTATACATTTTTCCGACGATATTTGGCCATTTGATGAAGAAAAGAAGTCACGCATCGTGGAAAAAAATCCTCCCAACTTCTTCAGCACAGAAAGCAACGAAATTGCATCTGCCATAAAATTGCTTGCACTTCAGATATCTCATATATCATAGGTATTATATGATCATATTTTTTGTTTTTTACTTCAAAATTGGTTGCTTTATTGCTGAGATATAACGGGTTGAAATGAGCATGATAGTTTAGTGTACAGCATGTGAAATCACCCACAACTACCGCAAAAACATACCCAACAACTTGAAAAAAACAGGGTAGGTTCTTGAAGTGTGAAGTAATTCAATAAAAGTGCAAGAACCAATATGCTGGCTGTTTCGATGGCGTGGATGGCCCATTTATTGAAATACCCCTATTTTGCGTTTGTGCGAAATTTTGATTGCACTTTGTTAGCAGGAAAAAAACAATCAAGGCATCAGGGTAATGCTGGGAATATCATCTATTGATTGGTGCCATTTATGAATGGTATACTGGTATGGAAAAAATGTTATGCTAATGTTTGTGTGGTGACTATTTCTCGACGATGATGCCAGCCGACACGTCGCCTCTTTTTCCGAGACGCGGTCAGATGACTTTTTTTTTTTTTTTTTTTTTTTTTTTTTGCGCCCGTGATTCTTGCAAGCCCTTGAAATCAAACACCTTTCTACTGTTTCAAGACCCAATTCTTTTTTTTTTTTGGTGAACAAACTATTTCAGTTTGTTTTGAAGAAAACGTAGTTGGATATTTCCTTTCAAAATTTTAGATGGCCGAATCTTTAAATTACCACACCGAATGGCAACGCAAAGGGGATTTCTATACCGCCCGCAAACCGGTCCACCAAAACGCGAATTTCACCCTTCGCCTAATTTCAAATTAAGAATTCAGCACTAAAAAAATAAGAATGATTAAAACATTTCAGGACATGCATTCATTGTATATCCCAGAATATGGTACCCCTGCATGAATATTGACGAAAATTTCGCTTCGGGGATCCATCATTGGTCTATATGCTCATTTCATCGGTTTGACATTCTTGGGATTCTGAATTGATGGAGATATATTCTTCGACCTCCTGGAACCCTCGAACGGAAGGTAAATTTCTCAAATCAAATTTCTTTAAGGCATTGTACCTTTTTTTTTTTTTGTGAAATTGCACTTGTCACTTCTCGCAAGAGAACAGATTTTGCAATAGATTGTGCGACAACTCAAAAGGTTTTCGAAAAACTAATTTTAAAGGATTTTTAGTGACAATAACAATTTGCGCAAGTATCAATTGGATGGAGGATACTAACCCTTTAAATTGATCATAATTTCATGGGTTTATCGGTACTTCTCGCGGGTCATGTTGAGTCCCTTTCCAAGCTTGGGTGTCGATGTACAGATATTGAAAAGAAGTTTGGGCTCACATAATTGCGGTTTGGAGGGTTCAATCCTGCAGTTTTGGAAATACTTCTTATATTATTGACCTAAAAGCCTCATTTCCCCCCTGAATATGCTTCTAAGAACTCTGTCTTATCAATACTGTGAACTGTCAACAATGACTTAATCATCGTTCTCTACGCCCGCTTCAAGGCGGAAAAATCAAGAAGATCAACCAATTGAAGTTGTTGGGAGGAATGGGTAGGCATAAACTGTATCTTTATAAAACATTTCCTCACAAGTTTAGTTGAAATGGTCGATTAAGCGACTGGCATGACCATTCAAAGTAAGAGTCGACAATTTTCCTTCATACAGTGAGTCGTTGAGGGATAACATGCATTTTCTCAGACAGCAAAACTGACATTCCGTTATTTCTATTTCCATTTTCATTAACCCCCAGATGAGCTATTGCACCAGGCTTTTAACAAAGGAGTGCCTTTGAAAATTACGAAAGAAGGGAGAGCGACATCCTCAGCACTTACACATTCAATTGCACTCCCCTATTCCCAATTTACACGCTGAATATTCACTGGATCTTCACAAGAATCGGTCCCAGCTATGACTTGGGTTGCTATTAAAATCCCCCTCGCAAAATCAGTCTTGTCAACGTCGTAAACTTCTGAGGCATAGAAGGCAACGAAAATGTATCTGCCATAAAATTGCTTGCACTTCAGATATCTTATAGATCATAGGTATTATATGATCACATTTAAATCAAAATTGGTTGTTCTTTTGCTGATATATAACGAGTTGAAATGAGCATAATTTTTCAGTGCACATCATATGAAATCACCCACAACTACCGCAAAAACATATTTAACAACTTGAAAAAAACAGAGTAGTTTCTTAAAGTGAGAAGTAATTTAATAAAAGCGCAAGAACCAATATTCTGGCTGTTTTGATGACATGAATGGCCAATTTCTGGAATTACCCCAATTTCGAGTTTGTGCGAATTTTTGAATGCATTTTGCTAGCAGGAAAAAACTTATCAGGGAATCAGGGTAATACTGAGAATCTCATCTTTCGATTGGTACCAAGTATGAAGGGAATTCTGGCATGGAAAAAAGGTTATGGCAATGTTTGTTCAATGACTAATTCCGACGATTATGCCAGCCGATACGTCGCTTTTTTTTCCACAGCGCGGTCACATGACTTTTTTTTTTTTTTTTCCTCGCCCACGATTGTTGAGCAATGCTGCCCCTGAATGTCCCTGAAACCAAACCCCTTGCTACAGTTTGAAGACGGAACAATTTTTTCATTCTTTTGCTGAATAACCTCTCGCAGATTTGAAAAACTCATTTTTAGATCTGAAAAAAAAAAGGCTTGTATGTGAATCATTCTATCCTATAAATTCAATGGCCGTACCTTTGAATAACTACACTGAATTGCAATGTCAAGAGAACGTAATCTCCATAAAATTGGCGGGCGGTGATGATTAATACCCGGTGCCAGTTTAAGTTACTTACTTAAGCGAAAGCAGGATCTTGAAGAAGCGATGTCAATGCGCTTTCTTACACACTATATCGGCGATAACCATAAGGGTATATGCGACTACGCGACCTTCAATTGCGGTATTTAAGCACAAGATACGAGAATCTCGACGCACATCCTTGTAAACATAATCATATCGCTCCCGAGTATAAATGCCGGCCTGAATTCCGTAAGGTTTCGAGTTACTTTTCTCATCACCAATTTCTCCAATGTCTTCTGAAAAAAATCACCTTCTGCTTCAACTGGCAAACTGCCCCCTACCACATTGCCGTGTACCTTGCCCAAACCAAGGGCTACTTCAAAGAGGCTGGCCTCGATATTGCCCTCTTGGAACCCACAAACCCAAGTGACGTTACCGAATTGATTGGGTCGGGCAAGTGTGATATGGGGTTGAAGGCCATGGTGCACACTTTGGCTGCCAAAGCAAGAGGCTTTAACGTCACCTCGGTGGGCTCCCTTTTGGCCATTCACGGGTGTGTTGTATTTGGAAGGTTCGGGAATCACTCCTGACTTCAAGTCCTTGAAGGGTAAGCGGATTGGATATGTGGGTGAGTTTGGAAAAATCCAGATTGACGAGTTGACCAAGCACTACGGCATGAAGCCTCTGGACTATACTGCCGTACGCTGTGGTATGAACGTGGCTAAGTACATCATCGAGGGCAGTATTGATGCAGGTATTGGTATCGAATGTGTCCAGCAGGTCGAGTTGGAGGAGTACTGCCGTGAAGTTGGGCGTCCAGTGACCGACGCCAAAATGTTGCGAATCGATAAGCTCGCTGAGTTGGGCTGCTGCTGTTTTTGCACCATCTTGTACATTTGCAACGACGACTTTTTGGCAGCAAACCCAGAAAAAGTCAAGGCTTTCATGCGTGCTGTGAAGAAGGCTACCGACTTTGTTCTCCAAAACCCGGCAGGTTCGTGGCAGGAGTACACCAATTTTAAACCAGCTATGGGCACAGAGTTGGCAAGTAAAATGTTTGAGCGTTGTTATGCATACTTCTCTGACTCCTTGTGCAATGTACACCGCGACTGGCGTAAGGTGACTGCTTATGGCCAGCGTTTGGAGATTGTGCCTCAAGACTTTACCTCAAACTACACCAACAAGTACTTGTCCTGGCCCGAGCCCAACGAGGTTGACGATCGGTTGCAGGCACAGAAATTGATGGCAGCACACCAGGAAGTGTGCAGAGCGTCTGGAGGATACCGCAGGTTGGTTTTATAGTTTTTTTTTGTTCCTTTCGTGAATAGTATAGGTAAATTTATTTGAATTAAATTTGAAAAAGGCTTCTTTCGAAACTTGTTCTGAGATCTCAAACTTTTTTGCTTCAAGATGGTGCTGAAGCTCTTAAAAAGTTGCTAGTATTTGGTGTGATTGAGAAAGTTTGAGTCAAACAAATCCCGATGGAGGAAAACCACTTAATTTAAATTGTTGCCATGTGCCTTAGAACATTTAGTCTAAAAAAAGATTTTTATTTCCTGAAAGCCTCTTTTGTGGAGATTGTCGCCTACAAAGGTTGGTCAAGAATGAAAGGAATAATGCCTGATATTATCGGTTTATCCCCGCAAGAAAAGTTGTACTGGAAAGTGGGTAAATAAATACCGAGATTATGATAGGTAATAGAAAATTGCAGACTAGGTACTTTCTGAGATAGTATTTTTCATTCTCATAGAAAATCCGTAGTTTCAGAGTACTGTTAAAAATTTGTCCGGAAGTTCCCAAGAGTGGTCAAGTTGTTATTTTTTCATTTTTTCTATTTAAGTAGGCTTATTCCTTCTAGCACGATGTTTGCCCATCTGGAGCCCTGAATCCCTGTGGTTCTGACAGGCGCTGTTCATGGTCAAAGTTTCCTTAAACTTTTGACGCACTGGAATGACTCTCCAGAACAAAAGCATGACAGTACTTGTAAAATGATGAAAAAATATCTCAAAATGTTTTCACACAATTTCATACAGGCTTACATGAAGTTAAAGTTTAAAAAAAAGTCGAAAGTTAAAATATAAAAGGGGTTGAGGCTACCCCTGTCCCGTAAAAATAAAATTTCTAGGGCCGAAAAACTAAGAATATAAACTCTCAGGGTCGAAAAGGAAAACTAATTTGAGTGACGGGAATTTCAAAGGGAAATTCGAATAACTCGGTATTTCCTAAATTGCAATAGCAACGAAAGAAAGCAACACCATAGCGAAGCTCATATGAGTCTTCGTTCCGGAGTTACCAAATTGAACACTGGCTGTGCTTGACGGAGTCGAAGACGCACTTCCAGAGTAAACAGAAACTATTGTGCTCTGCACATTAGTTGTACCAGAAATGAAACTGGAAGAGACTGGGGTTGTTGTTTGTAATCCAGAAACCGTAGTCGCTGGGGCGGCACTAACAGGCGTAGCAGGTGTTGCAGGGGTGGCTTCAGCAGGAGTCGCAGTACTGACTAAAGTACCGACCGGAGCAGAAGAAGCAACTAAAGACGCGCTAACCAGAGTACCCAATGTGCCCACTGTGGCTTCTGTGACACTGGCAGCAGCTGTAGATGGAACATTGCTAGTGCTAAGAATGATAGTAGGAGTAGTAGTTTCGGAAACAGGACACCAAGTGGTGTAAACTGTTGTTTCACCATTCAGAGTTACTGTAGTTGGACCTTGCGTAGCTGCAACAGTCGTCTTAGAACAATTGTTCTCTGAACATGAAGTAACTGTGATTCTCGTAGAGACAATATTGGTAGTAGTTCTACCAGCGAGAGCCGGTATTGAGCTTAAAGCCGAAGTTTCAGTGGCAGCATAATTCGAAGAAGAGCCAGTGGCAGAAGAAACAGTAGCAACCGAGCCGGTGGCAGAAGATCCAGTCGCAACCGAGCCGGTGGCAACATGATTCGAAGAAGAGCCAGTGGCAGAAGAAACAGTAGCAACCGAGCCAGTAGCAAAAGATCCAGTCGCAACACTATTCGTGGAAGATGAAACAATGGACATAACATATGATGGAGTGACGGTCGACGTATTATGGTAACCTGTAAATGACCAGCTTGGAATAACAGGTAAAGTGGTGGTGTACTTGGTCTGAGGGAAGAGAGAAGTCGACGAGGTCAAAGATCCAGCAGAATCGGTGGACACGGCAACGATACCCGAGTCAGTTTCCACAGATCCGTCAGATTTGGTACTCACGAAAGTGGTGGTGTACTTGGTCTGAGGGAAGAGAGAAGTCGACGAGGTCAAAGATCCAGCAGAATTGGTGGTAACTTCGACAATTCCAGATTCAGTCTCAACAGATCCGTCAGATTTGGTACTCACGAAAGTGGTGGTGTACTTGGTCTGAGGGAAGAGAGAAGTCGACGAGGTCAAAGATCCAGCAGAATCGGTGGACACGGCAACGATACCCGAGTCAGTTTCCACAGATCCGTCAGATTTGGTACTCACGAAAGTGGTGGTGTACTTGGTCTGAGGGAAGAGAGAAGTCGACGAGGTCAAAGATCCAGCAGAATTGGTGGTAACTTCGACAATTCCAGATTCAGTCTCAACAGATCCGTCAGATTTGGTACTCACGAAAGTGGTGGTGTACTTGGTCTGAGGGAAGAGAGAAGTCGACGAGGTCAAAGATCCAGCAGAATCGGTGGACACGGCAACAATCCGATTCAGTCTCAACAGATCCGTCAGATTTGGTACTCACGAAAGTGGTGGTGTACTTGGTCTGAGGGAAGAGAGAAGTCGACGAGGTCAAAGATCCAGCAGAATCGGTGGACACGGCAACAATTCCAGATTCAGTCTCAACAGATCCGTCAGATTTGGTACTCACGAAAGTGGTGGTGTACTTGGTCTGAGGGAAGAGAGAAGTCGACGAGGTCAAAGATCCAGCAGAATCGGTGGACACGGCAACAATTCCAGATTCAGTCTCAACAGATCCGTCAGATTTGGTACTCACGAAAGTGGTGGTGTACTTGGTCTGAGGGAAGAGAGAAGTCGACGAGGTCAAAGATCCAGCAGAATCAGTGGACACGGCAACAATTCCAGATTCAGTCTCAACAGATCCGTCAGATTTGGTACTCACGAAAGTGGTGGTGTACTTGGTCTGAGGGAAGAGAGAAGTCGAAGAGGTCAAATATCCAGCAGAATTGGTGGTAACTTCGACAATTCCAGATTCAGTCTCAACAGATCCGTCAGATTTGGTACTCACGAAAGTGGTGGTGTACTTGGTCTGAGGGAAGAGAGAAGTCGACGAGGTCAAAGATCCAGCAGAATCAGTGGACACGGCAACGATACCCGAGTCAGTTTCCACAGATCCGTCAGATTTGGTACTCACGAAAGTGGTGGTGTACTTGGTCTGAGGGAAGAGAGAAGTTGACGAGGTCAAAGATCCAGCAGAATTGGTGGTAACTTCGACAATTCCAGATTCAGTCTCAACAGATCCGTCAGATTTGGTACTCACGAAAGTGGTGGTGTACTTGGTCTGAGGGAAGAGAGAAGTCGACGAGGTCAAAGATCCAGCAGAATCGGTGGACACGGCAACAATTCCAGATTCAGTCTCAACAGATCCGTCAGATTTGGTACTCACGAAAGTGGTGGTGTACTTGGTCTGAGGGAAGAGAGAAGTCGACGAGGTCAAAGATCCAGCAGAATCAGTGGACACGGCAACGATACCCGAGTCAGTTTCCACAGATCCGTCAGATTTGGTACTCACGAAAGTGGTGGTGTACTTGGTCTGAGGGAAGAGAGAAGTCGACGAGGTCAAAGATCCAGCAGAATTGGTGGTAACTTCGACAATTCCAGATTCAGTCTCAACAGATCCGTCAGATTTGGTACTCACGAAAGTGGTGGTGTACTTGGTCTGAGGGAAGAGAGAAGTCGACGAGGTCAAAGATCCAGCAGAATCGGTGGACACGGCAACGATACCCGAGTCAGTTTCCACAGATCCGTCAGATTTGGTACTCACGAAAGTGGTGGTGTACTTGGTCTGAGGGAAGAGAGAAGTTGAAGAGGTCAAAGATCCAGCAGAATTGGTGGTAACTTCGACAATTCCAGATTCAGTCTCAACAGATCCGTCAGATTTGGTACTCACGAAAGTGGTGGTGTACTTGGTCTGAGGGAAGAGAGAAGTCGACGAGGTCAAAGATCCAGCAGAATCAGTGGACACGGCAACAATTCCAGATTCAGTCTCAACAGATCCGTCAGATTTGGTACTCACGAAAGTGGTGGTGTACTTGGTCTGAGGGAAGAGAGAAGTCGACGAGGTCAAAGATCCAGCAGAATCGGTGGACACGGCAACAATTCCAGATTCAGTCTCAACAGATCCGTCAGATTTGGTACTCACGAAAGTGGTGTTGTACTTGGTCTGAGGGAAGAGAGAAGTCGACGAGGTCAAAGATCCAGCAGAATCAGTGGACACGGCAACAATTCCAGATTCAGTCTCAACAGATCCGTCAGATTTGGTACTCACGAAAGTGGTGGTGTACTTGGTCTGAGGGAAGAGAGAAGTTGAAGAGGTCAAATATCCAGCAGAATTGGTGGTAACTTCGACAATTCCAGATTCAGTCTCAACAGATCCGTCAGATTTGGTACTCACGAAAGTGGTGGTGTACTTGGTCTGAGGGAAGAGAGAAGTCGACGAGGTCAAAGATCCAGCAGAATCAGTGGACACGGCAACGATACCCGAGTCAGTTTCCACAGATCCGTCAGATTTGGTACTCACGAAAGTGGTGGTGTACTTGGTCTGAGGGAAGAGAGAAGTTGACGAGGTCAAAGATCCAGCAGAATTGGTGGTAACTTCGACAATTCCAGATTCAGTCTCAACAGATCCGTCAGATTTGGTACTCACGAAAGTGGTGGTGTACTTGGTCTGAGGGAAGAGAGAAGTCGACGAGGTCAAAGATCCAGCAGAATCGGTGGACACGGCAACAATTCCAGATTCAGTCTCAACAGATCCGTCAGATTTGGTACTCACGAAAGTGGTGGTGTACTTGGTCTGAGGGAAGAGAGAAGTCGACGAGGTCAAAGATCCAGCAGAATCAGTGGACACGGCAACGATACCCGAGTCAGTTTCCACAGATCCGTCAGATTTGGTACTCACGAAAGTGGTGGTGTACTTGGTCTGAGGGAAGAGAGAAGTCGACGAGGTCAAAGATCCAGCAGAATTGGTGGTAACTTCGACAATTCCAGATTCAGTCTCAACAGATCCGTCAGATTTGGTACTCACGAAAGTGGTGGTGTACTTGGTCTGAGGGAAGAGAGAAGTCGACGAGGTCAAAGATCCAGCAGAATCGGTGGACACGGCAACGATACCCGAGTCAGTTTCCACAGATCCGTCAGATTTGGTACTCACGAAAGTGGTGGTGTACTTGGTCTGAGGGAAGAGAGAAGTTGAAGAGGTCAAAGATCCAGCAGAATTGGTGGTAACTTCGACAATTCCAGATTCAGTCTCAACAGATCCGTCAGATTTGGTACTCACGAAAGTGGTGGTGTACTTGGTCTGAGGGAAGAGAGAAGTCGACGAGGTCAAAGATCCAGCAGAATCAGTGGACACGGCAACAATTCCAGATTCAGTCTCAACAGATCCGTCAGATTTGGTACTCACGAAAGTGGTGGTGTACTTGGTCTGAGGGAAGAGAGAAGTTGAAGAGGTCAAAGATCCAGCAGAATTGGTGGTAACTTCGACAATTCCAGATTCAGTTTCAACAGATCCGTCAGATTTGGTACTCACGAAAGTGGTGGTGTACTTGGTCTGAGGGAAGAGAGAAGTCGACGAGGTCAAAGATCCAGCAGAATCGGTGGACACGGCAACAATTCCAGATTCAGTCTCAACAGATCCGTCAGATTTGGTACTCACGAAAGTGGTGGTGTACTTGGTCTGAGGGAAGAGAGAAGTTGAAGAGGTCAAATATCCAGCAGAATTGGTGGTAACTTCGACAATGCCAGATTCAGTCTCAACAGATCCGTCAGATTTGGTACTCACGAAAGTGGTGGTGTACTTGGTCTGAGGGAAGAGAGAAGTCGACGAGGTCAAAGATCCAGCAGAATCAGTGGACACGGCAACGATACCCGAGTCAGTTTCCACAGATCCGTCAGATTTGGTACTCACGAAAGTGGTGGTGTACTTGGTCTGAGGGAAGAGAGAAGTCGACGAGGTCAAAGATCCAGCAGAATCGGTGGACACGGCAACAATTCCAGATTCAGTCTCAACAGATCCGTCAGATTTGGTACTCACGAAAGTGGTGGTGTACTTGGTCTGAGGGAAGAGAGAAGTTGAAGAGGTCAAATATCCAGCAGAATTGGTGGTAACTTCGACAATTCCAGATTCAGTCTCAACAGATCCGTCAGATTTGGTACTCACGAAAGTGGTGGTGTACTTGGTCTGAGGGAAGAGAGAAGTCGACGAGGTCAAAGATCCAGCAGAATTGGTGGTAACTTCGACAATTCCAGATTCAGTCTCAACAGATCCGTCAGATTTGGTACTCACGAAAGTGGTGGTGTACTTGGTCTGAGGGAAGAGAGAAGTCGACGAGGTCAAAGATCCAGCAGAATCAGTGGACACGGCAACAATTCCAGATTCAGTCTCAACAGATCCGTCAGATTTGGTACTCACGAAAGTGGTGGTGTACTTGGTCTGAGGGAAGAGAGAAGTTGAAGAGGTCAAATATCCAGCAGAATTGGTGGTAACTTCGACAATTCCAGATTCAGTCTCAACAGATCCGTCAGATTTGGTACTCACGAAAGTGGTGGTGTACTTGGTCTGAGGGAAGAGAGAAGTCGACGAGGTCAAAGATCCAGCAGAATTGGTGGTAACTTCGACAATTCCAGATTCAGTCTCAACAGATCCGTCAGATTTGGTACTCACGAAAGTGGTGGTGTACTTGGTCTGAGGGAAGAGAGAAGTCGACGAGGTCAAAGATCCAGCAGAATCAGTGGACACGGCAACAATTCCAGATTCAGTCTCAACAGATCCGTCAGATTTGGTACTCACGAAAGTGGTGGTGTACTTGGTCTGAGGGAAGAGAGAAGTTGAAGAGGTCAAAGATCCAGCAGAATTGGTGGTAACTTCGACAATTCCAGATTCAGTTCCAACAGATCCGTCAGATTTGGTACTCACGAAAGTGGTGGTGTACTTGGTCTGAGGGAAGAGAGAAGTCGACGAGGTCAAAGATCCAGCAGAATCGGTGGACACGGCAACAATTCCAGATTCAGTCTCAACAGATCCGTCAGATTTGGTACTCACGAAAGTGGTGGTGTACTTGGTCTGAGGGAAGAGAGAAGTTGAAGAGGTCAAAGATCCAGCAGAATCGGTGGACACGGCAACGATACCCGAGTCAGTTTCCACAGATCCGTCAGATTTGGTACTCACGAAAGTGGTGGTGTACTTGGTCTGAGGGAAGAGAGAAGTTGAAGAGGTCAAAGATCCAGCAGAATTGGTGGTAACTTCGACAATTCCAGATTCAGTCTCAACAGATCCGTCAGATTTGGTACTCACGAAAGTGGTGGTGTACTTGGTCTGAGGGAAGAGAGAAGTCGACGAGGTCAAAGATCCAGCAGAATCAGTGGACACGGCAACGATACCCGAGTCAGTTTCCACAGATCCGTCAGATTTGGTACTCACGAAAGTGGTGGTGTACTTGGTCTGAGGGAAGAGAGAAGTCGACGAGGTCAAAGATCCAGCAGAATCGGTGGACACGGCAACGATACCCGAGTCAGTTTCCACAGATCCGTCAGATTTGGTACTCACGAAAGTGGTGGTGTACTTGGTCTGAGGGAAGAGAGAAGTTGAAGAGGTCAAAGATCCAGCAGAATCAGTGGACACGGCAACAATTCCAGATTCAGTCTCAACAGATCCGTCAGATTTGGTACTCACGAAAGTGGTGGTGTACTTGGTCTGAGGGAAGAGAGAAGTTGAAGAGGTCAAAGATCCAGCAGAATTGGTGGTAACTTCGACAATTCCAGATTCAGTTCCAACAGATCCGTCAGATTTGGTACTCACGAAAGTGGTGGTGTACTTGGTCTGAGGGAAGAGAGAAGTCGACGAGGTCAAAGATCCAGCAGAATCGGTGGACACGGCAACAATTCCAGATTCAGTCTCAACAGATCCGTCAGATTTGGTACTCACGAAAGTGGTGGTGTACTTGGTCTGAGGGAAGAGAGAAGTTGAAGAGGTCAAAGATCCAGCAGAATCGGTGGACACGGCAACGATACCCGAGTCAGTCTCAACAGATCCGTCAGATTTGGTACTCACGAAAGTGGTGGTGTACTTGGTCTGAGGGAAGAGAGAAGTTGAAGAGGTCAAAGATCCAGCAGAATTGGTGGTAACTTCGACAATTCCAGATTCAGTCTCAACAGATCCGTCAGATTTGGTACTCACGAAAGTGGTGGTGTACTTGGTCTGAGGGAAGAGAGAAGTTGAAGAGGGAGCAGATAGGGTGGGTGCTACAACAACAGGCGTCACAATGCCATCGCTTCCCGTCAAGGTCGACAAAGTAGTGTACGAGCCAGTCCAAGTAGAAGTGGTAGTTTCTCCTGGTGGGACTTCAACCAAAACAGTAGGTGGCCCGCCGTTAATTGGAGTAATAGTAGTTTTACTAGAGTATGACTGGGACCAGAAAGTGGTGCGGGTCGCGTACGGAAGTTGGACAATAACGGTATTGCTCTGACCGCCCTCGCCAATGATAGTTGAGCTCGTCTCAATCCCTGTCCAATACGATGTGATGGTTTGTGTTGGTGTGGGCACATCTACCTCAACCGTCACAAAAGAAGGATCGCCAGTAGTCAAAGTCGTAGTTTGTGATCCTGTCCACGTTTTAGTTGTCGTTCTAGTACAGACTTGACGCACCTGATAAATTTGATTTCCAATTTCAGTTACCACTTCTCCATTTGGGGCAGTGTATTTGAGGCGAAGCCCACCAGCACCATTCCAGTTCACAAAGATAATCTTGATTGGATAATAGACCCCTGCCTGGAGGGAAAAAACTGTGTTTGCCTCAGAAGGCCACTCTGCTTTAAAAGAAGTCCCACTGACGTCATCAAGCGGATCACCGCAACAAGATTTGCCCGCGCCAAATTGCAAGTATCCACCGTCATCTGCATACATATTGAAAGCATAATTACCTGTTTGAGTTGCCAAAAAATATCCTGCAATACTCATTGTGAAGTTTGATACTGAGAACCGGTAGCCGTAGAGAGATTGATAATCTACAACCCCACCACGAGAGTTCGTGGCATAGTTGATGGCCTGAACACCCGTTACTGTCCGCAAAAATCCATACTGGCGGTACCCATCGCTGTAAAAGTTGGGGTTGGTTTTGAACTCTGTACCATATAGTGGATACTTGTAAAAATCAACTTGAAACCCCTTGTCCAAAATATTTGATGGGTTACAACCACTCAAGAAAGGAGTGCTCGGAGGTTTCTGAACAATCACAGTAGGTTTTCCACCAATCCCCGGGGTCACAGTAGTTGTACTGGTGTATGACTGCCCCCAGTAAGATGTACTTGTTGCTGGTGGAAGCTGAACAATCACAGTAGGTTTTCCACCATTCCCCGGAGTCACGGTAGTTGTACTGGTGTATGACTGCCCCCAGTAAGATGTACTTGTGGCTTGCGGAAGTTGGACAATCACAGTAGGCTGACTACCATCAGCGGGGTTCATCGTTGTCGTACTGGTGTATGGCTGTGTCCAATAGGAAGTGGACGTAGCTTGAGGAATCTCCACAATCACAGAAACTGTTGCGCCATCAGGAGTTGTCACCGTTGTAGTACTGGTGTATGACTGCGTCCAGTAAGTGGTGATAGTTGTGGTAGCTTGAGCAATAGGAGTGGTGGTCACAGCCGGAAAGGCAAAATTACATGAACAAGATGTAGGTGGACTATTCGGAGCCGAGCCGCTGTAAGTAATGGTCTTTCCAGTAACACCGAGAAGACCGCCCGAAGATATCTTGAACTTATTCGGGTTGTACCCACGACCAATGTTAATCTTCATCGATGAAAGCGTAATTCCTAATAAGGGGTCCTTAGTACTGAGGGTCAACACGCCAGTACTACCAGAATAATCATAATCAGTGAAGATGAAAGTCAGAGTGATTGTATTTCCGCCGCCAAAACCAACCACATTATAAGTGGGCGGAGTGGTTAAAATACCACCGCTAAGTCCTAGGATATTCAACTGGGAGGTGGACAGCGAAAGATAGATCGTCTGTGATTGAGAAAATGAGCTTATACCTTGAAGATTCAAATGTGATCCTGCCCCAACAGTAATACAACCACTTCCTTTTATACTAGTTGATTGTGTCCAGTCCACATTGAATAAGCAAATAGATCCCGAGTTGTCAATCGAAGAGATACCACCTGAGCCGATGAGTTGCTGGATCATCACGTTAGAAGCTGGACCACTGTCACGTCTCAAAACAATCATACCTTTATTTGTCCAACTTCCTCCCGAAGTAATAGTAAAAGGTAAATTAGCAATAGATCCTCCGGATATACCTAAGTACATCAGGCCAGTATTGATGAAAGACCCAACAGGGGCTATGTTGTATGTAGATGCAACAGAAGATCCCAATGAGTTAAATGAGAGAGTTCCACTATTAGAAAATGAAAATCCGGTCATTGAAACTGATGCAAGTAAGCCATTGGAACTGGTGACATAAAATCCTCCCTTATTATCAACAGAACCAACCAAAGTCGTAAGCGAATTTCCCACTATCGAATAATAAACTCCAGAATTGATTGTAAGATCTCCAAAAGAGAAATCAAACCCTGTGTTTTGAACTGTATTTTTATTGATGGTCACCGCCATCACAAATTGGAGGATGCATGTGAAGGTCAAAACCACTGTGCTAATTATTGGCCTCATTGAATGTGCTTGGAAAATTATTGAGTATAGTGCCAGTGCGGGAAAACTTAGGCTCTTAAATAAGAAAATCCCAAAAACTCTTTTCGCACATACTTGTTAGAAATAGCTTGCTCTTACATCTATTCAGTTCGTGACGTGTTTGCACGCCCTAAATGTGATCGACCGCCCCGTCCCATATACAGTTTTGTAGTTCCCATATTCCAAATTTTAAACATAGTGATTGAGGTAGTAAAAGTCATTGTAAGATTCAATGTACCTCTTTTTTCTACCTCTCAAATCTGAAAGAAAAAAAAAAATACTCTTTTTGGCAAATAGTAGGTGGTATAGTGTGAAATCTAGTCATATCTGTCTGTCTTTCAGATCGAGCCGAAAGAAAAAAGGCGGCGTTTTGATGCAGGAAAATTATACGGATTAGAAACCCTTTTGGCTGTGCGAAATCTCGGTTAATCTTTGGTTTTCACCCTTACGCAAATTCTTGGAAACACGAAGGAAATGTCCCCTTCCTCACAGTTTTTCTCAACAATCCTTGGTTTATAAAGGATTCAAATCAAAGGATTCAGTTTGCAGTTATCAATCTTTTGCAGTTCCATATTTTACAGGCTTTTGCAAAACGTAAGGATTCGCCATCTTTCCTTTTTGTACAGGGTTCAGATGCAGGTGTCGTCCGAACAAGTGAACATTGCGCGGAATGAAGGATTAAGTCACGCACGATTTCGCGGTGAGCGAGAGTTTCTGCAGGCGAGCACTGGCCCGAAGGGGGATCACGGTATTTCAGGATCAGGCCAAACATAGACATTGTACAAAAAAAAAATGAGTCTTTAAAAATTACATGAGACCATCTCAAACCCGTTACGACAGGAATATACAGCCCCTGCTTTGTGTAATACGAATTTCTACCTGCCTTCGAATGCATATATATTCTAGAACATTGCGCAAAGCCCTGTTTCTTTTTTTTTTTCGCGGAGCTACCCGTGCGAAGACCCTTGGCGACAACATACATACCAGGCGACTAGCAGCATATTGGAGCACGGTGTTCTCAGTCATGAAGCTTGCTATTATTTTGATCATCCAAGCAATCTATTTTTTCTCTCATGGATTCATCTAGCCATAGGATATTGGTTTTAGGGTATCGCACTCAAGCCTCAATTGAAAAAATTCAAACTTTTGCCAGGTTCTTCGTTGTTTCAAATATTTCGAAACGTCCTCAGAAGTAGGTTCCACTTTTTTTTTTTTTTTTTTTTTTTTTTTTCCTTTTCTTATATCTTCCGATTTTCTTAAATTGTATTAAAAAGTTACTTTACTGTGAAATAAGAATACACAACAAGCCGGTTTCTCTCGTAGCATGTGATGTAAGGGTCTAAGTAAATTCAGTGTTGTTAGTTAACGGCGATTCGCGCTAAATATATTATTTTTGATAATAAATATATTAATATTTGACCATAATATTAATAAAAATACCATTGAAAAATATTATTTCAATATTAAATATACAAATGATATATTTAGATATCTTTTTCAAAGTGTGCAGGAGACCTTCGGAGGCAGCACATGTCTATGGGGCCAGGGCCGGTCAACAAACAATGAATCAGGTCGAAAAAATTTAACATAGTTTGAAGATGTCGATAGGCCATCTGTGAATACCACAAATCAAAATTTGGCACATGAAGAGAAGTCTGAAGAAATGAGGGAAGTTGGGGCTTTCGACAGCCCCTGGCACTCATACTGAGAAATACTACCCTGACGACGGTGAAGCTTTCGAGGAAGTTTATGAGCAATGAATTGCAAACATAAAATTACGGAAAGCCCAATCTATCCTTGGTACATGTCTTATTTGTAAGATGACGGGTCTAAATGAAGATCCATATAATTATATAAAATAGAGTGACATGTTTTTAAAGTTCGCTTCTCGTGAAAATCCAGAAATAAGTTTTTGCATTCGATATTGATAGATCATTTGATGCGCTAAAAAGATCCCTTTTGAGATATATAATGCTACAATTCTCCCCCCCCCCCCCCCCATTACGAGTCCCAAGTGGGGACCTGTGTGCCCAACTCAATAGTTCAGGTCACGGCCAAACTCCCTAGAGAGACAATACTTTAGGAGAAGAAGTATGGCTTGATATTATAGATATATTATTGAGATACATAATATAGTAAAATATGCCTTTACTAACAACATACTGTAAATTTAGGTCACGTTAATATTTGTACACGTGACCCTGATACGGAACTGATATTATTATAGGAGAGTGGGCATTGGCACAACGCTAGCAAGTAAATTACTCTTACTAAGGATCAGTACGATAAGATAAACCAACTGTGCCATTAATGGGAGCTTCCTGAAGGACTTGTTTATCGGGTTTGGGGCTTTTTTTTTTCTTCAAAGATTGATCTGCTTTTTGTGTCGTCGATGTTCGATTAGTAACTTTTTTTTTTTTTTTAAAGATTCATCTTATTATAGGGCGCTAGCTTCAGGGATTCTCTCACTCACCCCTCAATAGCAAAAATAGACTAACTAAAAACCTATAATAGATCGCGATTCTACCCCAGGCGCCTCGATCCTAGTAGCCTAGTATCGATGCATGAAATCCCTCATCAGCTTTTACCCTGCTTTGGGACTTCTACCCAAGAGTAGACTCTGCACACTAATCATTACTTTTTCATGTCATCGTCCAAGCGGGGCTGTCTGCCCAAGCTCCCTGGATAACTGCTTAACCAGGAGGGGAGTAATGGCGACACTATGTCTTACTTCCCTGAGACGTCTGCAATAGACTCTGTAAACAACTTTTACAAACCTGTTTATCCTCAATAGGTTGGATGAAGATGTATCAATTGGGGCTAACATTTCGCGGAGATTCATCTCAGACTGGAAACCAATCTTGCTCCACCAGAACTGAGAGCTTTCACAAGAATTATAAAAGTAACTTTTAAAATAAAATTGCTATTAATTATGAAGTCTACAAGTAAAAAAGTGACATGCAAAAATTTTAAACTCAACGAAATAAATTTTTGAACCTATCAATATAATTTTAAGAGGTAAAGCAAAGAAAGAAAATACATTTAATTTTAATTTTTTGGCCTTTCATTAGAGTAACACTTTATTATAAATTTTTTGAACGATGCTAGGAGCAATTGTTAGCGGGCGAGCAAATACTTGAGCACGTGATATTGAGCACGTGCCTAAAAATTGAGCCGGTATAAAACTAACAAAGAATCCTACAATCTTGGATATTAATTGAATTTTTAGTGAATGTGAGAGACAATTTGTTTGAGACGTTCTTTTCAACTGAGAAGATGCCACCCATAATCCACAAAAGCGAACCATGGAGAACTTTTCGTGGCTCTCGATGACAGTAATACAAATTCTCGTAGCTCCAGTCCGCCTTGACTCTTCCAATATTTAGTTATGGGCGGTGGCATCGTGGAAGAAGTCCCGGAAAAGGAAAAAAAAATGGGGTCGATATTACATTAATAATACATGATATCTCGAGTCAATTCAAAGGTATTCAACAAGAAAAATTCCCTTTCTTCCATCTAGCATGGACGAAATTAATCCCAAATTTTACTACAGTATACAACTATCTACCGGGCCACCCACGCACCGGGGTCACCCAAACACGAAATTAGCCATTCTCTTAATTTCAAATCTATTTTAACAACAAAAAAATCAATATTCAAAAAATAAAAATTATTCAAGCTTTTGAGGACATGTCTTTATTGTGTGTCCTGGAGTATGACATCTTCCACATGAATATTGGCGGCGTTTTTGCTTCGGGGAGCCATCATTGGCAGGTACGCTCATTTCGTCTATTTGACATTCTTCGGCTTCTGGACTAATGGAAAAAATGTCTTCGACCTCCTCGACCGAAAGATAACTTTCTAAAATAAAGTGTCTTTTAGGCCTTGAACTTCGTTTTTTTGTAACATTGCAGCAGTGCGTTCTCTCGTCACTTCTTGTGAGAACGGATGCGGATTGCAAAAATGTGTGCGACAAATCCAAAAGTTTTTTAAAGCTAATTTTAAAGGACTTCTAGGGCCGTCAGTGACTTGTGGAAGCAACTCATTCACTGCGGATTCTCGCTCGTTCGATTGGTCATACTTTGAAGGTGTTCTTGGTTCTTCTTGAGTGTTTTCTTGTGGGTCCTCTTCACTCTCTTCAAGCTCAGGTGTCGATGTACAAATGTTGAAAGGGAGCTTGGAAAGCACATGATTACGATTTGGAGGGTATAAACCAGCAGCCCTGTAGGCACTTTTGACATTATCGGCCCTAAAAGCCTGTTTTCTGGCACCAGGATATGCTTTCAAGAACTCAATCTTATCAATACTGTGAAACCTCAATAATGCTCTTTCGTTTAATTGCCTTTTTGTACGCCCGCTTCAAGACGGAAAAACAAATAAGATCAATTGGTTGAAGTGGATGGGATGTATAGGCAGGGATAAACTGAATTTTTATAAAAATTTCTTCACAGATTTCTTTGAAATCGTCTGTTAAATGACTGCCATGACCATCGAAAAGTAAGAGACGATGGGTTCCCTTCGTACAGTCCCTCGTCGAGGGAATAAATATTTTTTTGAGCCAGGTAAGTGCCATTTGGTTATTAGTCCATCCAGTTTCAGTAACGCCTAATCGCCATTTGGGCGGTAAGTCATCGTACCAGCTCTTTTGCAACCGAGCGCCTTTGAAAATAATGAACGGAGGAAGTGCGACACCCGCAGCACTTACACATTCAATTGCAGTCACCCATTCACGGTTTCCAGGTTGAATAATTACTGGATCTTCACGAGAATCAGTCCCGGTAACGACTTGAGTTGCTGATAAAATTCCCATGGCAAAATCAGTCTCGTCAACGTTATAAACATCGTGCATGTCGATGCCGAATTCTACGATGGTGTTTTCGACACGATTAAGCTATTCCTCGAACTTTTCTGGCGTCTCACAATAAGAACGGATATAGTCACGGGGCCTAGCAAGCTTGCTCGTAAGTTCTTTTGTTCTTTTCACGTATCTTGATAGCCAATTAGTTCCGATTTGTGGTGGTGGATTCGTTCCACGCGCCGCGAGTATTTTATTCGCCATTTTTCGAACCTGAAAATGTTGCGGCGGCACACCTACACAGTTAAGGTAGATTATCCATTTCTTTAACGAATCCTCTTCTATTTGTGTCAATAATTGTTGTTTTTTTCTTGTTTCCATCTTGTTTTGTCGTCCGTTATACCGGGCCTGTAACGTGGAGCGAGGCACCTGAAAACGCTTCGCTAGACCACGAATGGATGCGAAAGGATTTTTTTTTCTTCAATTGCTAAAACAATAGCTGCTTCAACTTCAGCCGGATTTTCTTCCATAGATTCTTCCATTGGTACCAAGAAATTGAGCTTTTAAATTTATATTTTGAAATAAAAAACGCGTTACGCGTTTGGGTGGCCCGGTGCGTGGGTGGCGCGGTAGATAGTTGTATACTGTATAACATCATAAAAAATTCAATTTGACATACAGCTTTACCCACGAATGACCCGAAAAGAGAAGATAACTACTATGATAGTTTCTTGTGAAAGATTTGCTGAGATATCACGGGTTGAAATGATAGTTTTTCGAATCGAGACTTGATCCAAAATTCTTGTTTTGATGGTATGGCTGGTCCATTTATTGAATTACCACTCTTTCGATTATATGCGAAAGTTTGAATGCATTTTGTTGCCAGGAAAAAAAAAGAAGCAAATGATCAGGATAATGCAGGGAATCTTATCTATCAATTTGTATCATTTCTTAATGTTGCTCTGGTAAGGAATTTTTATGACAATGTTTGTGTGGCGACTACTGTTGTCATTTGTGGTCCTTTGCCGGAGCACGTGACCGCGATAATGCGACGTTGCTCGGAGGAAAATTTTTCCGCCCAATGTGATGGGAAAGATTTTCCTTTTTCCTCTTTAGTTTTAGAATAAGATAGATATATACACAGGTGGACGAAGATTATACGATAAATACGATCGAACCACCTTTAACAACCGTCCCTATGTAGTATCTGGATTATGAGAGTGCACACATCTAACACTGTCTCATTATTTCCAACAACTACTTCTCGACGATAACGCCAGCCGACACGTCGCAGTTTTTTTTCTAGTTGCGGTCACATGACTTTTTATATATTTTTTCTGCCCGCGATTTTTAAGCAAGCTCGTCGCTGGAATCAGTGTTGATTCGCACCGATATTTTTACTACTTTTTTTACTAAAAAATATATTTTTGAAAAATTTGCCCACATTAATATCTAGTGTGGATATATCAATAATAAGTTGATATTTTCTTGGTTTTTTGAAGAAAGCTGTATCTGTAAGCCCATTGATGTTCAAAGGCGGGCTGGTCTCGCTAAGGAGAGGGCCTCCTCGTAGTAATCTAAATTGGATTCATCCCGAGGTGTAATACTATCATTCACGAGGTCCACACTCCTCACTTTCATAAGCCCAAGCGTATGTAAATAGTGCATCATATTTGCATTAGCTGACACTCTGACAGGCTAAGTATTTGAACCGAATTTGTTACGTTCATGCGGTGCACTCTCTGTGGTGGTGATCTATACAAGGCCTCTTTCAAGAACAGAAAAACAAGTCAGTTGATATA
Organism: Metschnikowia reukaufii; assembly: GCA_003401635.1. Lineage (NCBI taxonomy): Eukaryota > Fungi > Ascomycota > Pichiomycetes > Serinales > Metschnikowiaceae > Metschnikowia > Metschnikowia reukaufii. The sequence continues at coordinate 49,155 of CM010603.1, forward strand.
CTTAAAGTAACTACCATGAGAAGCCAATTCTACTCTTCATCATCGCTTGTGATCACAAGGCACCCGATTGGTATCAGCCCCATCTTTATAAATCTCTATAACCATTTGCACGTCATCGGTGAAGATGATTTCCTTTCTGGTGAAGCCTCTCGCCTTTAGAATAGCCAAACTTCTGATCGTACTCGGATCGAGCCTGTTTCGCTTGTCCGTGACTATGTTCTTCACCCGAGAAAATAACGACTCTGAAGGCGAGGACATTGCCATCATAGATAAGAAATCCTTCGCCATCCTATAAATTGTCGGATAAGTGTTTTTGTGTGTGCCATAAAACTCCAAAATAGAAAGAGAGGGTGGGGACCGAGCTTGTATTGCTCAATTTCGTTATCTTCGTGGTCGCCCTTAGTATCTTGTTCTTTGTAAAATAAGTCACTCATTTTCCCTGCTGCCTGCCCCGACTTTCTTCTCTCCTCGTTGCCTTGTCTTCTTTTATGACCACCATTCTCCTCGGCAAGAATCTCTTCCTTACAAGGACGAAATGCCCTGAAAAAATAGGCTTTGATGGTACATATGGTCGAACCTGACAAGCCCAAGTCATCGGGAATACCTAGCTTCAAACGAGGGTCGAGCGCTGTTGCGATACGAAGATCTTTAATCTGTTCAATATCATCGGAAAACACAGGGTAGTATTAAAGAAGTTTCTTGCGAGCTTCTTGCAACCCCATAGTTAAAGGATTTGCCCGCGCAACTTCTTGGGACTCCCACTCTTCAAGCGACTTCAAAACTCCGCATACGTATGGAATAGTCATACTGCTTGTCTCATAGGTGCCTCCTTGGAACAGCTTGGTGGCTTAGACGAATAACTTGAGGATACCGAAAATAGTTGATAAATGGTCCCAAGTTACATCTTGAATGCTCAAGGACACCAGTTTGTAGCTTTGGTGGTTTACTTTTGGCTGAGCTTTGGCTTCTTTTAAAAACCCTGTAATCTGTTCCCGAAAGAACAAAGATCGCTCAATCACCTTATAAGTCGAAAGCCACCGAGTAGCATTACTTTTGAGTAAGACGTCAGGACCTTTCTTCTCACCTTCTCTGGTCTTTTTATCTTTGACAATTCTCAAAAAAGTGTTTTCAAAAAGTGAGTCTGATAAGTGCCATTGACGATAGAGTTCAAGATTTTGGGTACACTCTCCATGTACCTGAAAACATCTTCAAGTTCAGGGTAATCTTCTTTTGCTTCTTTCAATAAATCTCGGAAGATCTCTGTATCATTGAATTTGACAGGGGTGTAACATAAGAGTGTCCTAGTCTCCAAATTCAAGACACGTTCGATACAGATTATTTCTCCACTGAATTCTAGTCCAGTATCATTGTCATCGAACTCTTCTTCGAAACTTGCCTTGGGAAATAAGTTGTGCTTTTATTGGCCTTCCTCGCATCGCATATAATCCAGTTTTTGGCTCTACACCATAGTCCAGCGCCTTTAAGTCTTGCCCCAGCGCCAGCTCTGGTTCCACGGTCCACCTATCCTCCCTCTCAAACACACCAGTCTGCTGAAGCTTTCAAATTGAGCCTTGTCTTTTTTTCAATTATTAATGATATCTTTTTTGATATATTTAATATATCATTATATATTGGAGTCAATATTTTTATCTATCGTTTACTAAAAATATTAAAATATGGTCAAAAATACTTTTCGATAAGTATCCCATTTTACTAATTCTAATCAACACTGCCTGGAATTAAACGGTTTGAAAGCCCGATAATTTGTGCTGAAAAACCTCCGCAGATTTAAAAATGATTTTTAGTTTTGAGTAAAATGTCGAGGTGTATATATATTATCATATTCTAAAAATTTAGATGGCCAAATCTTCGAATTACCACATTGAATGCAACTTCTAGCACATGTAATTTCTGTAACGACACATTGTTGGAGAATACGACGACTGGGTTTCAGATGAGCGTCCTATGCCTGATGGATAACTACGGTAGTAAAAGATTATCACGAGGTTCGACTTATTGCACTGAGTCTATGTCCTCGAATATATTATAATAAACTATTGCTATCGATTAATTTCGGATAATCTCCAAACGGAGATAGGAAATTTTCTCACTTCTTTTCCCGCACCGAGACGCTCCATTCCATCTCGGTGTCATGTCCTTACCATGCTACCTCTACCTCAATAACTGACAAAGCTATCGCAACTTCGGAGACGTCAAGGGCCGCCTCACGAAAGTGCAGTATTTGTAGAAATACGGGAGATAGAAGAAGAAACATGTTCAAAAAAGCCTCAATATTTTTTTTTTTAAATTACTTGAAATTTTAGTGTTAAATTCTTTATATAAAAATGGTGTGTGCTCGTTTTGAGCAGGAGGCGTTCGCAATTGGTGCGCGTTCGTAAACCCGGTGGTCACATACGTTATTTTATTAACGTCAGGGACGCGGTTCCCGCGCACGAGGCGTGAGACGCGTCTCAAAATCATTTTTCTTCATTTTATTCCCATGCCATGAATCGGCCTAGGCCTGAAGATTTACCAATTTTGGATATTAATATTTAGATAATCTTAATTTCTGCTGGAGCTTTTCAGAAAGTCGAAACTCTTTCTGTTTGATTCGCTATGGGATATTTTAATGTGGCGCACGCGGCCCTTAGAAATTGTCTAGAAGGGGCCATTTGACGCTCTTAATCAAACCTGTTGTTGACCAAATTAATTCGGACCAAGAAAAATCCAAACTAATATGGGTTCTTTCTATGTTTTCGAGAAAGCTACCTTCTCAAGTCCCTCGTGTACGAGTAATTACCGATTTTCTTCTCACGGTGCGTGGTTCGGAGTAGCCGCACACAGATGGAGAAAACTGAGCATCAAACTACGCGAAAAGATTTTCAGGAACCGAAACTTGTCTTTCTATACTTTAAGAATATAAGCGGGTATTTGTTTATCGTAGTTTTTTGTCTTCAATTCCTAGTATGATGTGGTACAACGGGTCAAAAATGAAAGTTGGCGTCATTTCTTACGATATGTACAACCTCGACAAAAGTGGCTCTTTATTAGGTATTAAAGGCTCATAAATAGCCCCAAAGAGGCATTTTATACATGAATTAAAAAATATTTCACACATTCTGGTAAAATTTAGCTTATCATGGCAATTGAATGCACATATTCTAAAGAGTCAATGTTCTGACCGAAAAATCCTTTAATTGTGCCGTATATTGAGTGTATATAATGTTTTTATATTTCAAATATTGAAAGCGACTTCAAAATTCAGGGCCTAGCATTTTTGGATAAAATGGGAGTCATAAAAAGGGTTTAAATTTGAGTCAATCCAAAAACACTTCCGCTCACACTCTCGCGGATCTCACAAACGTAATCCACTCCAAAAACCCCATAGTTCCATGAATTATTCAATTTATTGACTACCAGAATCTATAGGCTTTAAAATTTTGCAATCAGAACCTATCTACAAAGCTTGCGTGTGCTATAGTAAAACCTCGGCATATTGTTAAGAAAGACTCTGGCTTTCTTACGGTAAGGGGGTAGTGTATATTTAGACTGGACCTAAAATAGCTTGACTCCTGATTCTGCTCCCGGCCGGTGGCCGCTCACAGAAACCGTCGTCCACTGGGAGGTCGTGTGGGGAACAGTCCTGCACACAACTTCCGAGTACGGGTTCCTCTGATTGGTTCGGGCTACTTGCCTACGGTCCTAGCTAATATCCTCACACATATGCATATAAAAAAAAAACACGCGTATTTATTCATAATCTGAGGATATGCATAATCTCAGTTTTGAATCAAAAATAAATCAATTTTCTCAGCTGCAAAGTGGTTTGGTGTAACACGAACAACTCTTCAAGATCGCTTGAAGAGTGTCAACAAGTATCGTCATAACTAGGGAGAGCAACAACAAGTTGACAAAGTTGGAGGAGTTATCACTTCGGGGATGTATAAACTCAATTGACCTTCGAGGATCAGCCCCTAGGTCGAAAGATGTGCCAAAACGCGGAAGTACCGAGCCACAGAAGGTTGGATTAAGTTGGGCTGAATACGTAAAACGGTAGGAAATGCCTAGGAAAAAAATTTCAAGAAGCCTTGATTATAGAAGAGCAAAAATCTCTGATCCCGAAAAAAGTAAAGCTTGGTTTGATTTGGTAAAGCACGCGAAAGAAAAATATGGCATTCACGACGACGACATTTACAACTTTGATGGGGCTGGGTTCGCGATGGGACTCATCGAGGCAGCAAAAGTCATCACTAGATCATCTTATCATGGCAGGAGAAAAATCTTACAACCTGGGAATCGTGAGTGGGTCACTAAAATCGAGTGCACGAGCGCATCTTGATGATTTCCGTGTTGTCCAATCACGTGCTGCGGTGATGCGTCACGTGATAAGGCATCGTGGCGACACAAGTAAGAGAAGATTTTCTCACTGTAGAAGTAATAGAGAAACTAAGGGTCTGACTGGTTTGAATAGTGACAGAACAGCCCCGTGTATATATACTAACTGGTAGTATACTAAAACACTGATTGATATTTTATTACTCAAATTATTAGATTGAGAGTCAAATGCTCTACCGATTGAGCTAACCAGGCTATAAAAGGGGATTACATTGCCCTCATGGACGAGGCGCGTGCTAGCAAAAAGAATTTGAAGCAATTGGAGCAGTCACAGAGAAAATCCGGGAGACGTATTAATGCTCATATTCACGATCTGAATCAGAAATTCCTAGAGCTCACCGAAAATGTACGTGCCGAATTCAATAGCGGGGATGACAAGTCTAACCAACGGTATCTAACATACATCGATCTCGCTCAATCTCAAATCGCAGCAGGTATGTCGGACACAACAAAGAAATTGGAAAGCTCATTCACAGAATTTGGAAACCAAGTCGACCAGCGGTTAATCCAATCGGATGCACAACATGCAGCACTCGAACAGCAGGTTGATCAACGGTTAATTCAGTTGGATGCTCAAAACCAAGCGTTAATTCAGTCACACCAACACTTGACGGAGGATACACATAGAGCACTCAATGATCTTTATATGGATTCCCAGAACTTTTTCAATGCCACCACTGATAGAGAGGTGGCGGATCAGCTTATGATCGAAAATAACGACGTTCCGGATCCATCAGAACAGCTCATGATCGAACCTCCATATTTTCCTACTTCAATATCTGATCCAGTTATGGCTGATACAATGATAGGGGGACCGGTTAATCAACATCATTACAACAGCCTGGAATCAGATACGGGCGAAACACCGCAACAAATCATACTGATGACAGAGGATGACATATCGGAAAATGACAACGGTGACGTGATCGCACACGCCAACTTAATGGATGTGCCACGCAAAGGGAAATTTGGAGTATACAGGGAAGGATCACCTACGAAAATTGATGTATCATTGGGTAGACAGACTCGTTCTATGACGAAACAGAATGACAGTCCGGCTATACGTCAGCAACATGCCTTGATGCAGCAAAATCATGGGAAGACTGCACATATACACAGTTTGCAACGTGCAGGAAACCACCAAGTGATACAAGGAATTGGCAACGAAGAGAAATGCAAGTCATCATTACACCGGATAATAAGGACCATTGATGACGAAAGGAAGCGACTCTTGGCTGACCCACGTTACGGACATCTTGTTGAACAAGCTGAAGCAGACGAGATCGAAAAGCTACGCACAATGAACGTGTTTGAAGAAATAGGGCATGACGAAGTCCCCGAAAAGGAGAGAATACTCGGGACACGATACGTGCATACCGTTGACGACACAGACAAGAAGTCAAATGGAAAAGTGGAGGCACGTTGTGTCGCACAAGGCTTTAATCAGGATATTGGGGGTGAAGAAACATACTCACCAGTCATTATGCCAGAGAGTGTGAGAATCTTTACGATTGCAACGACAGTTCATCGAATGGATATCAAACAGATGGATGTGAGTCTGGCTTACCTTCACCTGCCGTTGACCAATCCAGTTTACGTGAGGCCACCCAAGGGTGTTCCAGGGGTGGATGAGAAGAAAATATGGAAATGCGTTAAGGCACTATATGGATTGAAGAATGCAGGAAAAGCATGGTATGTGACGTTCACTGAGAAGCTAGCAAATTTCGGCTTCGACGTGACGAGATCGGAACATGGGTTATTCACAAAAATGGACGGCGATGAGCTCACCATGATCGTGGCGTTGTACGTTGATGACTTGCTTGTGGGTATCCGCAGCGTGGAGGAATATGAGGTGTTCAAAACCTATATGAATGATATCGCCAGGATAAAGATCAAGGACCTAGGCAACGTGACGGAATTCTGCGGCGTGGAATACGAGAAAACAACGGATGGTTATCGCTTGCATCAAGACACGTACACTCGAGACCTCTTGATTAAAAATGAGAGACACTTAACGCGTGAGAAACAAAAAATGCCAATGAATGACTATGATCGCGATAAGGAAGCTGACGAGTTAAGCGAGAAGGAACTCAAAGAATATCAAGAATTGCTTGGTTCATTGAACTGGTTGGCCAACATTACAAGGCCAGATTTGGCGCAGTGTGTGAGCAAATTCAGTTCATACACAAAGGGCGCGCGCAGAGGAGACTTGATGCAGCTTCGAAGGACACTTCTATATCTTCGGGACAATGAATTTCCCGGATTGATAATCCGAAAGAGCATGTATCCAAATGACGCAGTGAAACTATATGCTTTCAGCGGTGCATCATTCGCGAACGAAGAAGGAAGGAAATCGAGAACGGGATTCATCATTTATATAAATGGAACGCCGATTTTCTGGAAGTCAAAGAAACAGGGCCTAGTCACCACAAGCACACACGCAGCTGAATTTGTTGCGTTGAGCCATACGGTTATCGAATTGGTGTGGGTCATGGGTTTACTCAAGGAACTCGGAATCAAAACAGTCCAGACTCCAAAGGTCTTGGAAGACAACCGAGGGGTAGTGTTAAGTGTGAACGGAACGGGAAGTAATCCGAGCAACAATAAGCACGTGGACATTAGAGAGAAACACGTGCAGGAGAAGGTGAAGAAAAAGGAAATTGGAGTGGAGTTTATTGGAACACAGGAGAACGTTGCAGATGCGTTGACTAAGCCATTGACGAATGTGCCATTCAGAAGACACTTACCGTTGCTCAGTTATGACACAGCGCATGAAATCCGTGCCATAAAGGTAGTGCCATACATGCTTGACTTGTATCGGAAACCATGGAATCGTTTGAACGAATCACCCGATTCAGGGGTGTGATGATTTCCGTGTTGTCCAATCACGTGCTGCGGTGATGCGTCACGTGATAAGGCATCGTGGCGACACAAGTAAGAGAAGATTTTCTCACTGTAGAAGTATTAGAGAAACTAAGGGTCTGACTGGTTTGAATAGTGACAGAACAGCCCCGTGTATATATACTAACTGGTAATATACTAAAACACTGATTGATATTTTATTACTCAAATTATTACATCTGGATGGGCTTTAAATCCGCGCATTATTTTCAAAGGAAAGAAATACATCAGGGGCTGGTTTAAAGGCAGAGAAAAGAAATGGTGATTTAATGTCAGTGAAAACGGCTGGTCTAACGATACGATTGCTTATTTTTGGCTCAAAAATACTTTCATTCCGGAGACTATTACGCGAACTAAAGAAAAACATCGACTTTTGATACTCGACGGTCACGGAAGCCATTTGACAGCACAATTCGTGCAGAGAAAAAAAATATCATCGCACTCTGTATGCCATCAAATTCGTCACACCTTCTATGGCCCCTTGATATCGGCCGTTTCTCGACATTGAAGAGCAATTGCCATCCGTTTATTATTGATCGAACGTCGCGCGAAGGCCAACGTAAAATTAACCAATTTAGATTTCTCACCGCTTACCCCAAAGCCAGAAAAAAAAAACGTTTTCGGTAAGGATTATCAAAAGGAGCTTTGCCTCAGCCGGTCTAGTGCCTTGAGATCCCGAAAGAGCCCTCTCAAAGCATGCCTGTACACGCAAGTGGCCGGTGTGCTGCTAAACCTAGCTATAGACAAACTTAATTTCAAATATTGCCACGAGAAAGGGGTTTTGAAGCACACAAAAACACAGACGTCAGTTAATCTGAAACAATATAATTCAAGTCTCAAAATTAGTTCGGTTGCACTCGTATTTCTGTCAGTCAATTGCAAACTCTGCCAAACCATGCGAAATAAGATGAGTATACAGCTTTGTCGGCGAATGTCCTGAGAAAAACAAACCAAGAGACGCAGTTTCCTTGGGGTTCTGACATGCTTCAAAATATTTGAGTCAATATTTGTTGTCTTGAAACAGATTTCGGGGTGATTTTGTGGTATGCTCATGCAAATCCAATGCGAAGAGGGATCTTAAAAGTGCAAGATATCGACCAAAATAGTCATGACGATACAAATATGATAAATCCATCGTTACTTTGTATCTGAAACTGGTTATACATTTTTCCGACGATATTTGGCCACTTGATAAAGAAAAGAAATCACGCATCGTGGAAAAAAATTCTCCCAACTTTTTAAGCACAGAAAGCAACGAAATTGCATCTGCCATAAAATTGCTTGCACTTCAGATATCTCATATATCATAAGTATTATATGATCATATTTTTTGGTTTTTACTTCAAAATTGGTTGCTTTTTTGCTGAGATATAACTGGTTGAAATGAGCATGATACTTTAGTGCACACCATGTGAAATCACCCACCACTACCGCAAAAACATATCCAGCAACTTGAAAAAAACAGGGTAGGTTCTTGAAGTGTGAAGTAACTCAATAAAAGTGCAAGAACCAATATCCTGGCTTTTTTGATGGCGTGGATGGCCCATTTATTGAAATACCCCTATTTCGAGTTTGTGCGAGATTTTGAATGCATTTTGATAGCAGGAAATATCTAATCAAGGCATCAGGGTAATGCTGGGAATCTCATCTATTGATTGGTGCCATTTATGAATGGTATACTGGTATGGAAAAAATGTTATGCTAATGTTTGTGTGGTGACTATTTCTCGACGATGATACCAGCCGACACGTCGCCTCTTTTTCCGAGACGCGGTCAGATGACTTTTTTTTTTTTTTTTTTTTTTTTTTTTTTGCGCCCGTGATTCTTGCAAGCCCTTGAAATCAAACACCTTTCTACTGTTTCAAGACCCAATTCTTTTTTTTTTTGGTGAACAAACTATTTCAGTTTGTTTTGAAGAAAACGTAGTTGGATATTTCCTTTTAAAAAATTAGATGGCCGAACCTTTAAATTACAACACCGAATGGCAACGTTAATGGGATTTCTATACCGCCCGCAAACCGGTCCACCAAAACGCGAATTTCACCCTTCGCCTAATTTCAAATTTATCTTCACAGCACAAGAATTCAGCACTATAAAAATAAGAATGATTAAAACATTTCAGGACATGCATTCATTGTATATCCCAGAATATGGTACCCCCGCATGAATATTGACGGCAATTTCGCTTCGGGGATCCATCATTGGTCTATATGCTCATTTCATCGGTTTGACACTCTTGGGATTCTGGATTGATGGAGATATATTCTTCGACCTCCTGGAACCCTCGAACGGAAGGTAAATTTCTCAAATCAAATTTCTTTGAAGCATTGTACATTTTTTCTTTTTTTTTTTTTCTGTGAAATTGCACTTGTCACTTCTTGCAAGAAAACAGATTTTGCAATAGATTGTGCGACAACTCAAAAGGTTTTCGAAAAACCAATTTTAAAGTATTTTTATCGACAATAACAATTAGCGCAAGTATCAATTGGATGGAGGATACTAACCCTTTGAATTGATCATAATTTCATGGGTTTATCGGTACTTCTCAAGGGGCTTCTCGTGGGTCATGTTGAGTCCCTTTCCAAGCTTGGGTGTCGATGTACAGATATTGAAAAGAAGTTTGGGCTCACATAATTGCGGTTTGGAGGGTTCAATCCTACAGCTTTGGAAATACTTCTTACATTCCTGACCTAAAAGCCTCATTTCCCCCTGAATATGCCTTTAAGAACTCTGTCTTATCAATACTGTGAACTGTCAACAATGACTTAATCATCGCTCTCTACGCCCGCTTCAAGGCGAAAAACTTAAGTAGATCAACCAATTAAAGTTGTTGGGAAGAATGGGTAGGCATAAACTGTATTTTTATAAAAAAATTCCTCACAAATTTAGCTGAAATTTTCGATTAAGCGATTGGCATGGCCATTGAAAAGTACGAGTCGACAATTTCCCTTCCTACAGTCAGTCTTTGGGGGATACATACATTTTCTCAGACAGCTAACTGACATCTCGTTATTTGCATTTGCATTTTCAGTAACCCCAGATGAAATTTGGGCGGTAAGTTGTTGCACCAGACTTTTAACAAAGGAGTGCCTTTGAAAATTACGAAAGAAGGGAGAGCGACATCCTCAGCACTTACACATTCAATTCCACTCCCCTATTCCCAATTTACACGCTGAATTTTCACTGGATCTTCCAATCCACGCTATGACTTGGGTTGCTATTAAATCCCCCTCGCAAAATCAGTCTCGTCAACGTCGTAAACTTCTGAGGCATACAAAGCAACGAAAATGTATCTGCCATAAAATTGCTTCCACTTCAGATATCTCATGCACCATATGTATCATATGACCACATTTGAATCAAGATCGGTTGGTGTTTTGCTAAGATATAACGGGTTGAAATGAGCATTATTTTTCAGTGCACATCATGTGAAATCACCGACAACTACCGCACAAACATATCCAACAACTTGAAAAAAACAGGGTATGTTCTTAAAGTGTGATGTGATTCAATAAAAGTGCAAGAACCAATATCCTGGCTTTTTTGATGGCGTGGATGGTCCATTTATTGAAATACCCCTATTTCGAGTTTGTGCGAGATTTTGAATGCATTTTGATAGCAGGAAATATCTAATCAAGGCATCAGGGTAATGCTGGGAATCTCATCTATTGATTGGTGCCATTTATGAATGGTATACTGGTATGGAAAAAATGTTATGCTAATGTTTGTGTGGTGACTATTTCTCGACGATGATGACAGCCGACACGTTGCTCCTTTTCCGAGGCACGGTCACATGACTTTGTTTTTTTTTTTTCTCGCCACGATTGTTGAGCAATGTCGCCCCTGAATTCCCCTGAAACCAAACCCCTTGCTAAAGTTGGAAACGGAATAATTTTTTTTCTTTTGCTGAAAACTTCTTGCAGATTTCAAAATAATTTTTAGATTTGAAAAAAAAAGACATGTATATGAATTATTCTATTCTATAAAGTTAATGGCCGTCACTCTGAATTACAACGTCAAGGAAATGTAATTTCCATAAGATTGAAGGACGGTGTTGATTAATACCCGGTGCAAGTTTAAGTTACTTACTTGAACGAATGTGCTTTTCGTACACTATATCTCGGCGATTACCATAAGGGTATATGCGACTACGCGGCCTTCAACTGTGGTATTTAAGCGCAAGATGCGAGAATCTCGACACAGATCCCTATAAACATAATCATATCGCTCCCGGATATAAATGCCGGTCTAATTTCCGTAATATCTCGAGTTACTTTTCTCATTACCAATTTTTCCAATGTCTTCTGAAAAAATCACCTGCTTCAACTGGCAAACTGCCCCTACCACATTGCCGTGTACCTTGCCCAAACCAAGGGCTACTTCAAAGAGGCTGGCCTCGATATTGCCCTCTTGGAACCCACAAACCCAAGTGACGATACCGAATTGATTGGGTCGGGCAAGTGTGATATGGGGTTGAAGGCCATGGTGCACACTTTGGCTGCCAAGGCAAGAGGCTTTAACGTCACCTCGGTGGGCTCCCTTTTGGATGAGCCATTCACGGGTGTGTTGTATTTGGAAGGTTCGGGAATCACTCCTGATTCAAGTCCTTGAAGGGTAAGCGGATTGGATATGTGGGTGAGTTTGGAAAAATCCAGATTGATGAATTGACCAAGCACTACGGCATGAAGCTCTGGACTATACTGCCGTGCGCTGCGGTATGAACGTGGCTAAGTACATCATTGAGGGCAGTATTGATGCAGGTATTGGTATCGAATGTGTCCAGCAGGTCGATTTGGAGGAGTACTGCCGTGAAGTTGGGCGTCCAGTGACTGACGCCAAGGTGTTGAGAATTGATAAGCTGCTGAGTTGGGCTGCTGCTGTTTCTGCACCATCTTGTACATTTGCAACGACGAATTTGGCAGCAAACCCAGAAAAAGTCAAGGCTTTCATGCGTGCGTGAAGAAGGCTACCGACTTTGTTCTCCAAAACCCGGCAGACGCGTGGCAGGAGTACACCAATTTCAAACCGGCTATGGGCACAGGGTTGCACGTAAAATGTTTGAGCGTTGTTACGCATACTTCTCTGACCTTGTACAATGTAACCGCGACTGGCGTAAGGTGACTTCTTATGGCCAGCGTTTGGAGATTGTGCCTCAAGACTTTACCTCCAACTACACCATGAGTACTTGTCCTGGCCGAACCCAACGAGGTCGACGATCCGTTGCAGGCACAGAAATTGATGGCGGCACACCAGGGAGTGTGCAGAACTTCAGGTGGATACCGCAGGTTGGTATTATAAATTGTTTTTTTTCCTTCGTGAATAGTACCCGTACATTTATTTGAAATAACTTTCAAAAAGAATTTGTGTAGAGATTTCATACTTTTTTACTTCAAGATGGCGAGAAAGCTACTGGTAAGGATGTTGCTCGTGATTGTTCAGATGTTTTTCTATAGTTGTATAGTTTTTGAACACTTGGCAAACTAGAATGACCCCGAAGAACAAAAGCATTTATATAATGAAAACATATCTCACATTTGTTTTCACACTAAGTCCTACTATCTTACGTGAAGTTAAAGTTAAAAAAAATCGAAAGTTAAAATATAAAAGGGGTAGAAGCTACCCCTGTCCCGTAAAAATAAAATTTTTAGGGCCGAAAAACTGAGAATATAAACTCTCAGGGTCGAAAAGGAAAACTAATTTGAGTGACGGGAATTGCAAAGGGAAATTCGAATAACTCGGGGTTTCCTAAATTGCAAAAGCAACGAAAGAAAGCAACACCATGGCGAAGCTCATTTGAGTCTTCGTTCCGGAGTTACCAAATTGAACATTGGCAGTGCTTGTGGAAGAAGCACTTCCAGAGTAAACAGAAACTATTGTGCTCTGCACAGTACCAGAAGTGAAGCTGGAAGAAACTGGTGATTGCGTTTGTACGCCAGAAACCGTAGTCGCCGTAGCGTTACTAACGGGCGCACCAGGTGCTATCGGGATAGATAAAGCGGCCGTCGCAGTACTGACCAAAGTACCATCCAGAACAGGCGAAGCAGCTGACGCAGCTGCAGACAGGCTAATTGGAGTAGCAGCAGTGCCAGTAGCAGCAGTGCCAGTAGCAGCAATGCCAGTAGCAGCAGTGCCAGTAGCAGCAGTGCCAGTAGCAGCAGTGCCAGTGGCAACAGAGCCAGTGGCAACAGAGCCAGTGGCAACAGAGCCAGTGGCAACAGAGCCAGAAACACCAGAAGTAGATAAAACATTGCTAGTGTTAGCAACGACGGTAGGCGTGGTAGTTTCAGAAATAGACACAGGACACCAAGTAGTGTACACTGTTGTTTCACCATTGACAGTTACTGTAGTTGGCCCTTGTGTAGCTGCAACAGTCGTCTTAGAACACTTATTTTCTGAACACGAAGTAACTGTGATTGTCGTAGAGACAATATTGGTAGTAGTACTACCAGGGTAGCCAGTGATTGGATTGATTGCACCCGTTCCAGTGGAAACCGTTTCAGGAGCAACTGTTTCAGGAGCAACCGTTCCAGGAGCACCAGAAGTAGATAAAACATTGCTAGTGCTAGCAACGACGGTAGGCGTGGTAGTTTCAGAAATAGACACAGGACACCAAGTAGTGTACACTGTTGTTTCACCATTGACAGTTACTGTAGTTGGCCCTTGTGTAGCTGCAACAGTCGTCTTAGAACACTTATTTTCTGAACACGAAGTAACTGTGATTGTCGTAGAGACTATATTGGTAGTAGTACTACCAGGGTAGCCAGTAATTGGGTTGATTACACCCGTTCCAGCCGCACCCGTTCCAGTGGCAGCAGTGCCCGTAGAAGCAGTGGCAGCAGTGCCCGTAGAAACAGTGCCAGTACCAGCAGTACCAGTACCACCAGAGACCAAGGACGCACTATTCGAAGACAATGGAATAAGGGACTCCACAGGTGATGGTGTGACGACCGAAGTATTATGGTAACCTGTAAATGACCAGCTTGGGATACCTGGTAAGGTTGTAACGGCGCTGATGAGAAGTGACGTCGACGACGTCCACGAACCAACAGAATCGGTCGAACCGGCAACAATACCCGACGCGGTATCAACGGAACCGTCAGATTTGGTACGCACAAAGGTGGTGGTGTGCGATCCAGTCCAGATCGAAGTCAAAGTCTTCGACTCAGGAACCTCGACCACAGGAGTAACAACACCGTCAGTGCCGGTGATGGTAGTCAAAGTGGTGTAAGATCCAGTCCAAGTAGACGTAGATGTCTTGCCCTCAGGGACCTCAACGACAGGAGTAGCAACACCGTCAGTGCCGGTGATGGTAGTCAAAGTGGTGTAAGATCCAGTCCAAGTAGAAGTGGAAGTGGCAGCGCCAGGAATCTCAACGACAGGAGTAACAACGCCATCAGTACCGGTCACCTCCGAAGTGGTGGTGTAAGATCCAGTCCAGATAGAAGTCAAAGTCTTCGACTCAGGAACCTCGACCACAGGAGTAACAACACCGTCAGTGCCGGTGATGGTAGTCAAAGTGGTGTAAGATCCAGTCCAAGTAGACGTAGATGTCTTGATTTCAGGAACCTCGACCACAGGAGTAACAACACCGTCAGTGCCGGTGATGGTAGTCAAAGTGGTGTAAGATCCAGTCCAAGTAGAAGTGGAAGTGGCAGCGCCAGGAATCTCAACGACAGGAGTAACAACGCCATCAGTACCGGTCACCTCCGAAGTGGTGGTGTAAGATCCAGTCCAGATAGAAGTCAAAGTCTTCGACTCAGGAACCTCGACCACAGGAGTAACAACACCGTCAGTGCCGGTGATGGTAGTCAAAGTGGTGTAAGATCCAGTCCAAGTAGACGTAGATGTCTTGATCAGGAACTCAACACAGGAGTACAACACCGTCAGTGCCGGTGATGGTAGTCAAAGTGGTGTAAGATCCAGTCCAAGTAGAAGTGGAAGTGGCAGCGCCAGGAATCTCAACGACAGGAGTAACAACGCCATCAGTACCGGTCACCTCCGAAGTGGTGGTGTAAGATCCAGTCCAGATAGAAGTCAAAGTCTTCGACTCAGGAACCTCGACCACAGGAGTAACAACACCGTCAGTGCCGGTGATGGTAGTCAAAGTGGTGTAAGATCCAGTCCAAGTAGACGTAGATGTCTTGATTTCAGGAACTTCAACAACAGGAGTAACAACACCGTCAGTGCCGGTGATGGTAGTCAAAGTGGTGTAAGATCCAGTCCAAGTAGACGTAGATGTCTTGATTTCAGGAACCTCGACCACAGGAGTAACAACACCGTCAGTGCCGGTGATGGTAGTCAAAGTGGTGTAAGATCCAGTCCAAGTAGAAGTGGAAGTGGCAGCGCCAGGAATCTCAACGACAGGAGTAACAACGCCATCAGTACCGGTCACCTCCGAAGTGGTGGTGTAAGATCCAGTCCAGATAGAAGTCAAAGTCTTCGACTCAGGAACCTCGACCACAGGAGTAACAACACCGTCAGTGCCGGTGATGGTAGTCAAAGTGGTGTAAGATCCAGTCCAAGTAGACGTAGATGTCTTGCCCTCAGGGACCTCAACGACAGGAGTAGCAACACCGTCAGTGCCGGTGATGGTAGTCAAAGTGGTGTAAGATCCAGTCCAAGTAGAAGTGGAAGTGGCAGCGCCAGGAATCTCAACGACAGGAGTAACAACGCCATCAGTACCGGTCACCTCCGAAGTGGTGGTGTAAGATCCAGTCCAGATAGAAGTCAAAGTCTTCGACTCAGGAACCTCGACCACAGGAGTAACAACACCGTCAGTGCCGGTGATGGTAGTCAAAGTGGTGTAAGATCCAGTCCAAGTAGACGTGGAAGTGGCAGCGCCAGGAATCTCAACGATAGGAGTAACAACGCCATCAGTACCGGTCACCTCCGAAGTGGTGGTGTAAGATCCAGTCCAGATAGAAGTCAAAGTCTTCGACTCAGGAACCTCGACCACAGGAGTAACAACACCGTCAGTGCCGGTGATGGTAGTCAAAGTGGTGTAAGATCCAGTCCAAGTAGAAGTGGAGTGGCAGCGCCAGGAATCTCAACGACAGGAGTAACAACGCCATCAGTACCGGTCACCTCCGAAGTGGTGGTGTAAGATCCAGTCCAGATAGAAGTCAAAGTCTTCGACTCAGGAACCTCGACCACAGGAGTAACAACACCGTCAGTGCCGGTGATGGTAGTCAAAGTGGTGTAAGATCCAGTCCAAGTAGAAGTGGAAGTGGCAGCGCCAGGAATCTCAACGACAGGAGTAACAACGCCATCAGTACCGGTCACCTCCGAAGTGGTGGTGTAAGATCCAGTCCAGATAGAAGTCAAAGTCTTCGACTCAGGAACCTCGACCACAGGAGTAACAACACCGTCAGTGCCGGTGATGGTAGTCAAAGTGGTGTAAGATCCAGTCCAAGTAGACGTAGATGTCTTGCCTCAGGACCTCAACGACAGGAGTAGCAACACCGTCAGTGCCGGTGATGGTAGTCAAAGTGGTGTAAGATCCAGTCCAAGTAGAAGTGGAAGTGGCAGCGCCAGGAATCTCAACGACAGGAGTAACAACGCCATCAGTACCGGTCACCTCCGAAGTGGTGGTGTAAGATCCAGTCCAGATAGAAGTCAAAGTCTTCGACTCAGGAACCTCGACCACAGGAGTAACAACACCGTCAGTGCCGGTGATGGTAGTCAAAGTGGTGTAAGATCCAGTCCAAGTAGACGTGGAAGTGGCAGCGCCAGGAATCTCAACGATAGGAGTAACAACGCCATCAGTACCGGTCACCTCCGAAGTGGTGGTGTAAGATCCAGTCCAGATAGAAGTCAAAGTCTTCGACTCAGGAACCTCGACCACAGGAGTAACAACACCGTCAGTGCCGGTGATGGTAGTCAAAGTGGTGTAAGATCCAGTCCAAGTAGAAGTGGAAGTGGCAGCGCCAGGAATCTCAACGACAGGAGTAACAACGCCATCAGTACCGGTCACCTCCGAAGTGGTGGTGTAAGATCCAGTCCAGATAGAAGTCAAAGTCTTCGACTCAGGAACCTCGACCACAGGAGTAACAACACCGTCAGTGCCGGTGATGGTAGTCAAAGTGGTGTAAGATCCAGTCCAAGTAGAAGTGGAGTGGCAGCGCCAGGAATCTAACGACAGGAGTAACAACGCCATCAGTACCGGTCACCTCGAAGTGGTGGTGTAAGATCCAGTCCAGATAGAAGTCAAAGTCTTCGACTCAGGAACCTCGACCACAGGAGTAACAACACCGTCAGTGCCGGTGATGGTAGTCAAAGTGGTGTAAGATCCAGTCCAAGTAGAAGTGGAAGTGGCAGCGCCAGGAATCTCAACGACAGGAGTAACAACGCCATCAGTACCGGTCACCTCCGAAGTGGTGGTGTAAGATCCAGTCCAGATAGAAGTCAAAGTCTTCGACTCAGGAACCTCCACCACAGGAGTAACAACACCGTCAGTGCCGGTGATGGTAGTCAAAGTGGTGTAAGATCCAGTCCAAGTAGACGTAGATGTCTTGATTTCAGGAACTTCAACAACAGGAGTAACAACACCGTCAGTGCCGGTGATGGTAGTCAAAGTGGTGTAAGATCCAGTCCAAGTAGACGTAGATGTCTTGATTTCAGGAACTTCAACAACAGGAGTAGCAACACCGTCAGAGCCAGTGATGGTAGTCAAGGTGGTGTAAGATCCAGTCCAAGTAGAAGTGGAAGTGGCAGCGCCAGGAATCTCAACGACAGGAGTAACAACGCCATCAGTACCGGTCACCTCCGAAGTGGTGGTGAAAGATCCAGTCCAGATAGAAGTCAAAGTCTTCGACTCAGGAACCTCCACCACAGGAGTAACAACACCGTCAGTGCCGGTGATGGTAGTCAAAGTGGTGTAAGATCCAGTCCAAGTAGACGTAGATGTCTTGATTTCAGGAACTTCAACAACAGGAGTAGCAACACCGTCAGAGCCAGTGATGGTAGTCAAGGTGGTGTAAGATCCAGTCCAAGTAGAAGTGGAAGTAGCAGCGCCAGGAACAACAACGACAGGAGTAACAACGCCATCAGTACCAGTCACCTCCGAATTGGTGGTGTAAGATCCAGTCCAAGTAGAAGTCAAAGTCTTCGACTCAGGAACCTCGACCACAGGAGTAACAACACCGTCAGTGCCGGTGATGGTAGTCAAAGTGGTGTAAGATCCAGTCCAAGTAGACGTAGATGTCTTGATTTCAGGAACTTCAACAACAGGAGTAGCAACACCGTCAGAGCCAGTGATGTTAGTCAAAGTGGTGTAAGATCCAGTCCAAGTAGAAGTGGAAGTAGCAGCGCCAGGAACAACAACGACAGGAGTAACAACGCCATCAGTACCAGTCACCTCCGAATTGGTGGTGTAAGATCCAGTCCAAGTAGAAGTCAATGACGTTAACGCTTTAGATGGAAGCTCTACTATGACAGTTGGTCTTGCGCCAGAGGAAATGCTGACTGTAGTAGTGCTCTCATAACTATTGGACCAATAAGTTGTAGTAGTGATTGGCGGTAATTCAAAAACGACCGTGTTGGTTGAAGATCCGAAGATAGTGGTAGTCAGTGTTCCCGAGTTTGTCCAGTACGAAGTTGTTGTGACATAACAAACTTCGGGTGGAGCAATCTGGTACACTTGGGATCCTATCTCCCTGTATTCCGTACCATCTGGCATGGTATATCTAAGGTCAATGCGTGCATCTCCGCGTGCATTCAAATACTTGATCTGCACAGGATAATAGTAACCAGCTTTAAGTGTGACCAGGAAGTCAGATCCTTCGTCTGCAGAAATGACTGCTGCGTCTCCATTTACAATATCCGATACTGTACCACAGCAAGATCCGGATGCACCGATAGTAAACGACATACTGTCGTCACCAGCAAACAGGAACGTATACTGACCACTTTGTGTTGCGTAAAAATAACCAGTCAATTGCATGGCGAAATTGGTGAACGGAACACGAACACCATATATATCACCATAGATCGTGTGATACGTTCCATCTCCTTGCTTATAGAAGTTCGCCTTAGTCACTTGATTGGTGGTATCAAATTCGCCATAGTCACTGTACGTGGAAACATTGTACTTGTGGTCAACTCGGTCAGAGCTAATAAGCGGATACTTGTAGAACACCACATCAAACCCCGGTCTCGTAATACTGGTCAAAGCACATCCCTTCAGCCCACCGGTTGGTTCAGGAACATCGATAATAACCGTGGGCTGGCCACCAGAACTTGGAGTCACGGTCGTGGTACTTGTGTATGTCTCAGACCAGTAAGCAGTAGTCGTAGTTTGAGGCAACGCAACGTAAACCGTATTTTGCGAAACACCAGCCACGGTTGTCTTCAGAGTTCCAGAATTCGTCCAGTACGAACTGACAGTAGTGTAACAGTCGGTCCCAGTGGCAATTTGATACACCTGGCCTCCAATCTCGTTCTGAACTGTTCCATCTGGCAACGTGTAACTAACAGCAATTTGAGCATCTCCACGTACATTCAAATAAAGCATTTGAATAGGATAGTAAAGACCAGCCCTAAGCGTGGCCGTGAATTGCGTCTCCTCACCAGCTGACAACACCGATGATTTGGCATCAACAAAATCGGAAACTGAACCGCAACAAGCCCCAGATGCACCAATGGAAAGAGCCATACTGTCATCACCGGTAAACTTGAACGTATATGTTCCCGTTTGTGATGCCAAGAAAAATCCAGTCAACTTCATTGCAAAGTTCGTGTAAGGCACATTAGTTCCATAAACATCTCCATACTGAGTACTGTACTGAACGCCAGAAAATCCATTAGTGTGGCCTCCAATCTTTTGAAAGTTTGCAGTAGTAACCTGGTTCGTGCTTCCCAATACACCATAGTCCTTGTACGTAGTAACATTGTACTTCGGATCAACCTGCTTTGTAGAGATGAGTGGGTACTTATAGAATGTCACATCAAAACCCGGTCTCGTAACACTGGTCAAAGCACATCCCTTCAGCCCACCGGTTGGTTCAGGAACATCGATAATAACCGTGGGCTGGCCACCAGAACTTGGAGTCACGGTCGTGGTACTTGTGTATGTCTCAGACCAGTAAGCAGTAGTCGTAGTTTGAGGCAACGCAACGTAAACCGTATTTTGCGAAACACCAGCCACGGTTGTCTTCAGAGTTCCAGAATTCGTCCAGTACGAACTGACAGTAGTGTAACAGTCGGTCCCAGTGGCAATTTGATACACCTGGCCTCCAATCTCGTTCTGAACTGTTCCATCTGGCAACGTGTAACTAACAGCAATTTGAGCATCTCCACGTACATTCAAATAAAGCATTTGAATAGGATAGTAAAGACCAGCCCTAAGCGTGGCCGTGAATTGCGTCTCCTCACCAGCTGACAACACCGATGATTTGGCATCAACAAAATCGGAAACTGAACCGCAACAAGCCCCAGATGCACCAATGGAAAGAGCCATACTGTCATCACCGGTAAACTTGAACGTATATGTTCCCGTTTGTGATGCCAAGAAAATCCAGTCAACTTCATTGCAAAGTTCGTGTAAGGCACATTAGTTCCATAAACATCTCCATACTGAGTACTGTACTGAACGCCAGAAAATCCATTAGTGTGGCCTCCAATCTTTTGAAAGTTTGCAGCAGTAACCTGGTTCGTGCTTCCCAATACACCATAGTCCTTGTACGTAGTAACATTGTACTTCGGATCAACCTGCTTTGTAGAGATGAGTGGGTACTTATAGAATGTCACATCAAAACCCGGTCTCGTAACACTGGTCAAAGCACATCCCTTCAGCCCACCGGTTGGTTCAGGAACATCGATAATAACCGTGGGCTGGCCACCAGAACTTGGAGTCACGGTCGTGGTACTTGTGTATGTCTCAGACCAGTAAGCAGTAGTCGTAGTTTGAGGCAACGCAACGTAAACCGTATTTTGCGAAACACCAGCCACGGTTGTCTTCAGAGTTCCAGAATTCGTCCAGTACGAACTAACAGTAGTGTAACAGTCGGTCCCAGTGGCAATTTGATACACCTGGCCTCCAATCTCATTCTGAACTGTTCCATCTGGCAACGTGTAACTAACAGCAATTTGAGCATCTCCACGTACATTCAAATAAAGCATTTGAATAGGATAGTAAAGACCAGCCCTAAGCGTGGCCGTGAATTGCGTCTCCTCACCAGCTGACAACACCGATGATTTGGCATCAACAAAATCGGAAACTGAACCGCAACAAGCCCCAGATGCACCAATGGAAAGAGCCATACTGTCATCACCGGTAAACTTGAACGTATATGTTCCCGTTTGTGATGCCAAGAAAAATCCAGTCAACTTCATTGCAAAGTTCGTGTAAGGCACATTAGTTCCATAAACATCTCCATACTGAGTACTGTACTGAACGCCAGAAAATCCATTAGTGTGGCCTCCAATCTTTTGAAAGTTTGCAGCAGTAACCTGGTTCGTGCTTCCCAATACACCATAGTCCTTGTACGTAGTAACATTGTACTTCGGATCAACCTGCTTTGTAGAGATGAGTGGGTACTTATAGAATGTCACATCAAAACCCGGTCTCGTAACACTGGTCAAAGCACATCCCTTCAGCCCACCGGTTGGTTCAGGAACATCGATAATAACCGTGGGCTGGCCACCAGAACTTGGAGTCACGGTCGTGGTACTTGTGTATGTCTCAGACCAGTAAGCAGTAGTCGTAGTTTGAGGCAACGCAACGTAAACCGTATTTTGCGAAACACCAGCCACGGTTGTCTTCAGAGTTCCAGAATTCGTCCAGTACGAACTAACAGTAGTGTAACAGTCGGTCCCAGTGGCAATTTGATACACCTGGCCTCCAATCTCATTCTGAACTGTTCCATCTGGCAACGTGTAACTAACAGCAATTTGAGCATCTCCACGTACATTCAAATAAAGCATTTGAATAGGATAGTAAAGACCAGCCCTAAGCGTGGCCGTGAATTGCGTCTCCTCACCAGCTGACAACACCGATGATTTGGCATCAACAAAATCGGAAACTGAACCGCAACAAGCCCCAGATGCACCAATGGAAAGAGCCATACTGTCATCACCGGTAAACTTGAACGTATATGTTCCCGTTTGTGATGCCAAGAAAAATCCAGTCAACTTCATTGCAAAGTTCGTGTAAGGCACATTAGTTCCATAAACATCTCCATACTGAGTGCTGTACTGAACGCCAAAAAATCCATTAGTGTGGCCTCCAATCTTTTGGAAGTTTGCAGCAGTAACCTTGGTCGTGCTTCCCAATACACCATAGTCCTTGTACGTAGTAACATTGTACTTCGGATCAACCTGCTTTGTAGAGATGAGTGGGTACTTATAGAATGTCACATCGAATCCCGGTCTCGTAACACTGGTCAAAGGACAACCGCCAAGTGCGGCGACTTTTGACGCCCAAAGAGTGATTAGGAGCCAAAAATATACAATCATTCGGTATGTCTTAAAGATTGAAGAAATTGGGAATAGCGGGCGACTTCCGTCTTATAAGTACAAAAAAAAATTTGGGATAGTGCGACTGCCGACATTCCTTCACCCTGGTTGCTTTTTTTGGAGACATTTCCGGGCGCGGAATGTGCATTGCATTTCATGTGCATTGTGCATTGCATTTCATGTGCATTGTGCATTGCATTTCATGTGCACTGTGCCGGATGCATGTTTATGAATAGGCGTGGGCTTTAAGTGAAGTCTCGTAGTTAGCAACCCTAGTTTGCCAGGCATTTTTAAGCGCTCATTGGCGGTGCACAAGCATAACGTGGTTACCCTTTTTTTTTTTCCAAAGTGTATAAGAAGTGTGTTTACGAGTCCTTCTTGCTTTCAGTTTAATCTTAATTAAAACCCCTTTTTTTTACATTTTTCTTTTACGATTAAAAAAAATTCGAAATATCAAAAAATAAAAAGCTGAACAGGAATCAAAAAGAAGGAAAATGCCTGCCAGAGTGTGCACAAGCAAGACAGCAATCAATAAATGGATGATCGCAGACCCGCACCGCGCAAGTCTAGGCCCATGTGTTCACAAGACTCAGATGCATTTGTCGCGAAATTCATAGTGCATGTAGCCCCGACTGGATCTGTACACAAGAATAGTATCATTTTCCAAGGATCAGTTCTGTATGTAATGAAATGCAATTTGATTGCTCAAATTTTATGCTTGATCGTACCAAGTGACGAACAAGCCAGTTTTTTTTTTGACGGATATGAAGAGATTTCCTAAGCTAACCTTATCCTCAAGAACCTATTTTTGACCCAGCTCATTCTTTAGAAATCACCTTTAAAAAGATTTAAGAAAAGCCAAGCTTCTGAATTTAAGCCGACAAAATTTTGAAAGTCATCTCAAAATGCAAAAAGAAAGAAAAAAAAAAAAGAAAAAAAAACCAGCACACATGGGCAAGTAGTTGCTGACTGTGTAGTTTTTGGGTGCTTTGATAAAAGGACTAATTTTTGTAGTTATAGAATGTGTATTCAAGAGTATACTGTATTCTTTTTGAACAGCAAAACGTTCGTGCTAAGTGCTTGATTAGATATTTGTCATGCTAGATCAGACCTCCTGATCCCACGCCATCATTATCACATATCTGACTCAAAGCAATCATTCAGGACTAATAAGTATGACCCAGATCTGTTATTCGTCGAATTTAGGTACGATCGAATATTTTTGCCTTACCCACTTTCCATCGGCACAAAAAGCAGTAAGTTGATTGATAGTTGTTCAGCCCTCTATGAAATTAAAAAAAAAAAAATCAAGGTTGGCTTTTTGAAGTTTGCTTGACAAGCATTGCTACAACCTGGTGTGTCCATAAACTTTAAAAAACTTCTAATCTTTCTGGACAAATTACTTTGAAATATAAAGCACACATGTAGTATATCAAATTCCAAAGAACAACCAGCAAATTAAATGAAAATAATAATAATAATAATAATAATAATAATAATAATAATAATAATAATGAAAATAATGAAAATAATGAAATAATGAAATAATGAAATAATGAAAATAAAACTTCTTGAGAGAAATAATCCTATTCCTTGCTCTTTTGTGAATTGGTGACAGTTTTAGCTATGATAGTCCTCGCGTAACATAAAATCGGTTGAATCAATTGGGTTCACGGGCTTTTTATGGCTAATTACGAGATGAGTCGTGAACTTTGGTCTGAAAGGGTGGAAGAGACCTCTTTTATTCCTTTTCGAGATTCGAGCTTTAGGGGTCTGGCGGTCCAGCAAGGTTTCTTATGGTTGACCTGGTGGGACCTGGTGGGACCTGGTGGGACCTGACAGAATCAAGCCTCACAAATCAGAGAAGAACCATTATAAAGGGTAAGGAATCACTGGAGTAAGAGAATTCCGTGCCAACTGATCATTAGCTTACTCAACATCTTCAACAGTTAAACAGGCAACCGAGTTTGGCTGAGTGAGAAGACTTGATGGCCTAGCAAAACTTATAACAGTGTCGAGTACAGTCCAGTATGAGTTAAGCAAAGGCTAGAAGCCTTGTGATGAGACTGGAGATCTGGAAGCTTTCCTCAGCTAGTTTGAATTCCCTAAACAATCACGCATCAGCGTGTAACAATAACAGCCCGAAACTGAAAAAGGGTTCCATAATAAGGAGGAGTCGCTACCCAAATTCAAGAATAAATTATTGAATAGTGAGGAACACATCTCAAAGAAGGATCAAGGCTTATGAGATTTCGAAAACTAAGTCCAGTTTTGGCTGGGTCTAGAGCACCTCAGATGGTGTCGCACTTTATTATAGGATTGCATCTTTGCTTTAGTTTAGGTATTGTTAGCAACAAAAGGGTGGGACAATCCGAGGCGCCTCATAGAAATGAATATTTGGGGTGAGAGGTAGGTTTTGCGTCTTTCATTGTTTCATTGACTCACTTTTCTTAACAAAAAAAAAAAAAAAGAAAAAAAAACTCTCGGCGAGCTAGATTTAAAGATGTAACGTGTCCAGTTCAGTAATGTCAGAGACATCATGTGCCGGAAAGTCGGGCACCATATGCATTTCTCTGTAAGTCTGAATCTGAAGTGGATAGATTTGGAACTCACTAAGACAAGGACCATCAAGGGAGAAAGTAACCCCATGAAGGGGACTGTCCGGAGAACAGTCCTCAGAGGGAAGGTTAACATCCATTGAAAGGTTCTCAGGAGTAGAAATGGTTGTAACCTTGTTAGGGGACTCAGCCAATGCATCTACACCTGTATTAATACCAACATCAGTCATGATTGGTTAGTTAACTGCTTTAGAGTAGAGTTTAGTATTCAGTTATGAATACTACTTCAAGATTGTCTACTTCCTTCTTCCTTACAATGGGCAAGTGAAGATTCTGAATACTATTTCAAGATTGTCTTCTTCCTTCTTCCTTACTTTAGCAAGTGAAGATTCTTCACTTGCCCATTGGACGAAAGCATTTACTGTGCAGTACTACATCTAACCAACCAATGATAAATGGTCTACACCTTTAGATGTGTACAAAGGACTGACCAGTACCGCAGACAGGATATATTTTGTATACACGATATACATTGTACAGGTCTGTAGTCACGGGCTTCATAAAAGATGTTTGATTGGATATCCTCGAACTTTAAATATTCGCGGGATTTTATAAATCCGATTGCTGAGGTTCTATTGGGTGAATAACCTCTATTGTCTGACGCACGTAACCCGCAACCGGATGCGTATAATGTGCAGTGCATTTTATTCTGCCGCCTCGGACCAAAGAAAAAAGAATAAAAAGAAAAAGCTTAAAGATATTAACCAACCCCGTTTTCGTGTTCTTTCTTAGAAAATATGAATCATAGTAGTAGAAAATTCACTAAGTAACAAACATTCTTGAATTTCTGACTCACACTAACAAATCTAAGGTTGGAACTTGGTATACAGTATCAAGCAGATGCCTTTCATCCTGAGAGCAAAAAAAAAAGTCACTCGGGGGCGGTGCGGGAATTTTCCGCTGCATATTATGCGTCAGCAAATCATCATCACAGCTACATGCTTAATGCAGATAATCCTTCAAAAATGAGGCTTTTTCCGATGTTTCAGGGTTGAAAGGCTTATTCCCGATGAATTAAGTTTCACGGTAGTCAGTCACATTCTTTCATTGTCCACTAATGTTGTTTTGGGCTCAAAAAAAAACAGGCTCAACAAAATTTTGATTCAGATTTTTAGTACTATCTCAGGCTGAAAATGAAAACTTCAGGCGTGGATTGCTGGATAAACACAGACTGTGCTTCATCTGCACTCTGGCTTTGAATGGATTTGGAAATCTGTGCGAATTGGACAGCTCATCCCTATTTCAAATTATTCGCGCAGTTTTGTTTCATCCTTCTTTTTATGCACGAACCATCAAAATTATATTTTCTCAGTTGTTTCAAAAGCATAGGTGGTTCAAAAATCCCCATAATAATTATTAAGGGCGTCGCAAAAGTTTTCAAAGATACTTCGGATAAAACTTACTGGTAAAATACCAGCCGAAGGTCTTCATAAAGCTGGTCACAGTATGCAGGTTATACAAATGTTGGGATATGTGAGCAACCATGATTGCGGCATATCCCTGGGGCCTGATGCAGTGATGAGCAAAATGCGCGTCGGCGCGTAATCGTACACATCGGACGTACCTTTACTCAGTACGTACGCGGCTTTGCACGGAGGCGGGTAATTTGTGGCCCCAAGAGAGAACAATAAAAAAAAGAACAATAAAAAAGCCTGTACGAAATAAATGGTTGTATACAGGGCAGATTTGCGACCAATTTTTGGAAGTCACCAAAGTAAACAAACAAATTTGCGCCAGCTACCTTCAAATTTTGATCAAATTAATCTAAATATCTGTCAGGTCCTATACGACGATTGCCAGTCGCACGTACAGCTCCAAGGCATTTGTACTCTCGTACTGCATGCCCAGGTTTTATCCTCTATATTAGCTAGATTCGGTAGTCCCACGCCTCATCGGCATTGTGGGCTGGCACCCAAAGGCCGCCTAGTCGTAGTGACTTACTTGGAAGAAACCAAGCAAGTATCGTACATACTATGGAATATATACCTACTACTATTAAAGAACTGGTCATCGTGCATGACAATATCGATAAACCCCGATTTAAACTGATAAATGTGACTTGTATGTACTAATCTCCATGAGTGCTCTCTATTTTGATTTTTGAAACTAACTTTTACAGGTAATATTGCGCACACAGTATTAAAAAAACTCAGATTTTCTCGTGATATACAAAATGCCAATCCAGATTTTGATAGTGACTGTGAAACTCTTTGTATGACTGTAGAGGAGTTAGTGAAATACATGAAAAGATACAAAATAAATTATTTTTATTCATGTAAAGATATTTTGAAAAATCACAAAAGAAATGATAACGTCGTCCTGAAAAGACAACGCGTCAGTTCAGCTGGACTGGACGTCTACGTGTGTAGCCTTGGTAGAAAAACAAAGGATCGCTCAGGTATAGTGCTTAGATGTAGTTAAGCCTTCTCGGGGTTGTGGCTGCAGTGCTCGGTTTACTGTGAGATTTCCAGCTGGCTATGAGCATACTCCAGATGCTAAAAAATCAACGTGGGCGAGCACGGAGATAAAATAGTGACAATCACATGGAACTAGAAACATAATCACAATGTTAATGACTAAAAAGCGTTTGCTTCATCAAAGTTGTCAAGAGAAGCGAAAACCTTATTAAAAATCGCGGTTATAGACTATGGCATCACATGGAATCAGATTCATCATGAACAAGATCAGTTGCTTGAGAAATGCGATGGACCGTGCCCATATGAGATTATGAAAATTAAAAATCGTCACGTACGTTATTATCAGAGAGAATTACCTCAGAATGATCTGTTTAAGCAAACTCCAATTGTCGTTAGCTTTAGGATCTTGATCGAATCCATTAAGTCTTCAGGTGGGTTTGCCGGATACAAAACCGATTTCAGGTCCACAGATGCGATTCAGGAATTGGAAACATTCGAAAGTTCTCAAAAAAGGCCAGTTTGGTCTCTCATCATTGTGTCAGCTTGGCAAAAAGACGTATTGAAAAAAAATGCGAATGTAATTCATCTTGATTCAACCCACAAAACTTGCTATGGACTCCAGACAGATGAAAAGGTTTACTTGTTTACCATTTGCGTAAAGAACCAGGTTACTGGATCAGAAGCTCCAGGTGCTTTTATGTTGAGTAATGCAGGTAAAGCACCGATGGTCGCGGACTTTTTGAGAAAAGCCGAGTCGTTTACAGATTTTGCACCCAAACAAGCAGTCATAGATTGTGATAAAGCTGAGACGACCCGGATTTTCCCATAATGTACTGCAGGTTTCATGTTGACAAGGCCTTTAGACAAGGTGTTCACAACAAAATCGAGCCATCTGCCGACAAGGAACAAATCGAAATCGAAGTTCGGGAAGATTTTAACAAGGTTCGCCAAAGTAAAACGAAGGCAGGGGCCGATCAAAAGATAAGTTGGTTTTTGGAGAAGTATAAAGCGCATATCGCTTTCATCCCATATGTGAAGAAATGGTTCGCCTTGAAGCCATTCGTCATTGAAGGGTATAATTCCGAGTATGTGCGAGATGAGGACACAAATAATCTAATTAAATCATTTCACGCACTTTTAAAGCTGCCAAAATTTTTGGGAAAGCGCGGTGATCGAAGATCGGATGTACTAGCCCATCAATTGTTCACCTTTGTCGTTCCGTCTTTTGAGGGTAAAGAAAAGAAAGTATTATTTGGATTTTTAAACAGAGTTTGCGATAAGGCTGAAACTTTAGCCCAAAAGATGGCAGCAGATGTTCCCGAGGAAAAAGTCCAAGAAAAGGCTTTTCTCTCTGGTGAAGGGGAAATAACTGTTCGTTCTTTCACTGATAACACAACGGAGTATTCTGTAAATCTTGAACTTGCTGGTCTGGAGAAGAATACGTGTACATGTCCCGTGAATTCTAATAGTGGATCTATGTGCGAACACATATATCTTGCTCAAAGATTTTGGGAGGCTAACACTTACCCTGAAGGAACATCCTTTGAAACCTGGAACAGTGAACGTTCTACCTCGCTATACACAAGTAGCTCAAACCTACTCAGAGTGGCAGCAAGGGCAAACGACACAAATGTTATTGGGCTTGCGTCTAGTTCGGATGAAGAAGATGAAAGTTTTTCGGACTGTTTCACCCCAAGGGCAGATCATGAAGATTCTCATACATCCATTTCTTTGGAAGTTCAAACCGCTTTATTTATGGCCAACAGTACTACCAATATTGAAGAAGCCGAAAGCTCATCACATGATCTTTTAGAGACGAATTTTCTTGAGGAAGAAATTGAAAACGATGATACATTGGATTGGAGCAGCAACATTCTTCTGCAAAGTTCATTGATTCGGCCTCAACAGGACTTCCATGGTAATTCGCAAGCAGCGACGCAAAGGAATGAACTCGAGAAGCAACGCACCATCATTGTGGCGAAAGGAATGCTAGTAAATGGGATAAGAACGATTGGAAAGCTTAGTGAAAAATTGACTTCTGCTGAACAATTATACAAACTAGCTAAGTGTTTTGAGGAGGGTGTTAAAAGGTGTGTTCAAGATCTGAAAACCCCAAATGCAAAACAGAGATGCTAGGAATATTCTTGTATATTCAAGTCAATTTGCCTGAGTCTTCAGCTCATTAGCTAGTATTTATGAGCTATCTCTTTGGCTCGTAAAACCACAACCGGGTTTTGATCATTGCTTGCGACTAAATGGTTTTTGGGAAAGCTAAAGCCGAGTTTACAAAAGAAAGAGGGAGAATTTTAGTCAGTTATATGATTCTTAAATTAGTGAAGGGATTGGAAAGACACACGCTTCGCGGCACTGTTTCGAATTTGAAAACTAACCACAGGGAAAGGTGATAAGCTGAAGTGCCCAAATGAGTTATATTCCGAAAGATTGTAGTGTCTGGTGGGATCTTAGCATAAATCCGTGATGGGTTTCCATATTTGAATCCAATTTTTCACACAAACGAAGGTCTTTTCTATCAGTACAAGAGTATTCATGCGTCATATACTCGTATATCCGAAAAAAAATGTAAATATGAACACCCATAAAGGGAAATCAATGGTCAGCTTGACGCACAAATTTGTTTTGAAAAGTTCCATTTTAGGAAAAACGCGGATTTCGCGTCTTTACGGCAAAACTCGCAACACTGGCACTGCACAGCACGGTACTGCGACCCTGACAGTCACGTTTGATTTCCATTTATTGTAATTCTATAAATTCCATACAAGCATGGCTGACGCAAGTGATTCAAAACTTATTCACATCATTTGGCAGTTCCCTTTAACTCAAACTTTATGAGCCATTTATGTCCCTAGATAAACAAAAAAAAACTAATGAATTTTCTTCCTCCAGGCGAACCCCCTTTTTTTCTTCCTTCGAGAAAATCACTTATTGCAGAACTCTCCTCTTGAATTTATGTATTCTATGCATCGGTACTAGTCATTTTAATTTCAAATGGTTTCCGGAAAAATAAATTTGGATACTAAAGATTACAATATCTTTCGTTAGAACACATTGCAAGCCAGATTCACTGAATTTCAAAGCCTCTTCATCTGTCATTGTATACTCGGCTCATCCATCAGAGGTGTTCTATCCATAAAAGATATGATAATTATCTTCAATTGTCGTAAAATGAGAACGCGAAGGCTGAAGATTCAGTTCTAGGCGCCTCTTTATGAACTCAGAAGGCCCCTTGCTGCCTTATTAAGCCGAGAGGGTGACTTGACTTGTCAAGATGATTCAATCTGCCTTCTTTCGTAGGGTAAATAATTTTAGAGCTCATCAAAATTACCACGTAATAAATAAAAACAGGTTAAAAGGAATTTTCTTTCTTTCTTTTGTTGATTTACTTGATTTTGCATGGATTTTGGTGAGCTATTGAATAATAGCTGGTAGGTGCTAAATGAACAATTTTATCATAATACGCAGCATATATTATTAACAAGGACATCGGCTAATATCAGGTCCCCGGTATCAGTGTAAAGCACGTAGCCTCTGAGTAACTCATACTGGAACTATATTCAATATTGCTATAAGTTCTGCCAGGCCATCGTGTCTTCTCACTTAGCCAAAATCGGTTGCCTGTTTAACTATCGAAGACCCAGTTGAGTAAGCTAATGATCAGTTGGCACACAATTCTATTACTACAATGATTTCTTACCCTTCATGATAGTTCTTCTCTGGTTTTTGTAGCTTGATTCTATCAGGCACCACCAGGTCAACCATAAGAAACGTGGTTGCTTGATCGGCAGACCCCTAAAGTTCGGATCCCGAGAAGGATTATTATAGAAACTGGTTTACTGCCATACTAAAGATTATGTGTTTATATTGTTTGTAAATATATATATTTCTTATTGTTTTTTTTTTTTTTTTTTAAAGATTCATCTTATTATAGGGTGCTAGTTTCAGGGAGTCTCTCACTCACCCCTTACTAACAAAAATAGACTAACTAAAAACCTATAATAGATCGCGATTCCACCCCAGGCGCCTCGATCCTATTGTAATCGTTCAGTAAAATGATTCTGCTTGTAAAGAGAATATGTTATCATAGTGGTGTTTTTATTTGTCAAAGTAAATTGTGACTTTTAGAATGAATTTGTTATAGCTTGCAAAATTGAGATCTACAAAAATGCTAAACAAAAATAACAAGACGATATATATTAAATTTTAAAGTATCCTAATATATTTTTTTGAGCTATAATAGAATAATAGGATTTAATTTAATTCAATATTTTTGTCTTCACGTAAAATATTCACTTTATTATGGAATCCTTGAAAAATGGTACTGCGCACCATAATTGCGACGCTAAGAGCAACTTCTTCTTTTTTTTTTCTTTTCCAGAGAAAATATCTGATTTGGGGTTATGAAATGAATTAACATGTTAATAGAAATATTAGATGTTTAATATATATATATATAAGAAAATCACGTTGAAAGCATAATACATTTTTAACTGGGGTTTTTGGCGTCGCGTGAAAGCACGAATCGGATGGGGTATGTTCTTTTAAAAGAGAAGCAACCACTTTACTAATAGTGGATCTATAAACCCCATTTAATTTGAAAAAATTTTTGTTTAATAAGATTAAATGTATTCTTTTTTAGTAATTTCCCCCTATAGGTGTTCTATCTAGGCGTTCCGAGTTGCTGGTCCACCCTTCGATGATTAAGAGTCAGTATCTAAAAAAGCTCTTGAAACCATTTTCTTGGTTTACTTAAAGAATTAGAATCCAGTAGAAATTGAAATTAAGTTTCAAAATATAGGTTTTTTAGTCTCCATTTGAACCAAAGGCAACGTATAAACGAGATTTTTTCTACTCCAACTCAGACTGTTCAAAATAGCTTTAATTGGTATGGCCGTAACCAAAATTTGGTGGATGTAATGAAAAAATAAAGATTATATATTTATTAGACATGAATTGATCAGCAATGGCCCAAAGTCTTTTCGAAGTAAGCGAAACCAATGGGTAATTAATCAAAGATGTTTCCAGAACCTTTGTTCTCTCGTGCTCTTGTTGAGATTCAGTGCTTATGAGTCGTGTAAGACTCATTGCACAACCTCTTGGTGCGAAGCCACTCCCAGTGGTCAGCTATGTAGGAGGAAAGTGAAAACTTTCCTTTCTCACTCCTTCTTTAAGGGAATCCTCCCTTCTCATCAGTTACATATGTCTAATTGATCCTACTGTTATTCCACGACTGACCTGTATTAGTGCTACTCCTGAGGATATCATAATTGGTTCCGTCATTTCCATAAACCCTTATGTTAGGATCATCAGGCCTTATCCACACACATCAGGGTTTGCCATTATTGTGACTGGCACGGCTTACAGTTCCAGTGCACGCCACTTGCATAATTTTCCCCAACATCCTCTGGGTGGAGGTTTTTCACACAACCCAGTATGAGTACTGGCCAGCCACAGTTCTCGGCCCAGTGCGAAGGAACATTTAGTAAAGGTTAACGTGCGCGTCAGAGTACCCGAATTTTACAGAGGCCGGATCGCGCGAGAGACCCTCGAAATTTAAAGTGCTTTATTTGATATAAAAATTATAAAAAACACATTATTTTTTGTAAAGAGAACATGTCCTTTTTGTATGTCCTGGCTCTTTACATGTTCCACATCTCTTTGTGCGTCGTTTAGGCGAGCCATTGCTCTGAAAACTGACATCGCGAGAATTGGCAATTCTGGCTTCATAAGCTTCTCTCGTCTCCGGTAATGATGGGAACACTTCCTCAATCGAAAGGTCGCTTTCGTTACTTATCCTCTTGCGGCTGAGACTTTTCCTTTTGTTATTTTTCTCTAGTGTCTCTCGTAAAGTCTTGTCCTCGTCGCATATAAAGTGTAGAGAGTTTAAGGCCAATTTAAACCCTTACATATTTGGATCAATTGACTCTTTATTGGACTAGGAACAAAGAGCGAGTACTTTGAAGCAGCCTCTTTCATTGAGGCCAATTTTTGATCAAGTTCATGGGGGTTTGTGGGTGTTGAAGGAGTCCAACGGCGCACAAGGCTCACGGTCGGTGTTGAAGTAGAAAGGCTAACATCTAGCCGAGAAATGACGGCTTGGGGGTCTAAAGGCCACAAACCGGAACCTGAGAAGTTTTTTTTTTATCGTCAGTGATTTGAAAGCCGAAATCCGTGCTTTTGGGTACTCAGTAATGAAAGTAAGCTTGTCCACAGCGACTGCTCCACCGCGCGAATTAATTCCCAATGATTTTTGTAACTTTTCTTTAAAGGTGCAAAAAACCCCACATCAATTGGCTGTAAAAGATGGGATGAATGAGGCGGTATTTTAAGGGGAATTATTTTATTTTCTTCGCAAAATTTAAAAAATTCCGGCGTTGTGTGGCTTCCATGGCCGTCAATTATTAAAAGACGGTACAATCCTTTCGATTGCGAGCTTGTTTGAGGAATGAAGGTTTTTTTCAACCAAATTAAAGCAATTTCATTATTAGTCCACACAGAATCACTTTTTGCGATTCTCCAGTTACATGGCAAATGTTGAAACCAGGATTGGAGGTGCACCTTGCCCTTGAAAATTATGAGGGGATCTAACACGCGACCACCCGCAGAAACACACTAGATTGACGTCACCCACTCTTGATTAGTTTGCTCCAAAAAATAGCGCCTGCCTCTGTTTTCCGAACCAGTTACCACAAATTCAGTCCCTACGCACCCAATTTGAAAACCGGTCTCATCAACGTTGTACATATCATCCTCGTGTACACCGTATTTTATCTTCGCCTCTTTCACGCGCTAAAACTAGTCATGTATTAGCTTTGGATCCTCAGCTTTTGCTCTTTTTATATCATACCCTATTGAACGTGTCAACGATATCTCGGGATGTCGTGTAACAAATCTTTTGGGCCAGCTTTGCCCAACTAAATTCGGAGGATCATCACCTCGCTTCGCGAAAATTAAATTGGCTTTTTCTCGAATTTTATACAACGTCGGCGCAAATCAAAGCGAATCCCTATGGATAATATGCTGAATAAGCGATAACTCCTCTAATTCCGTCATAGTACATTGTGGTGGGTGGATATCCACTTTGGGGGCCACTACATTTATCCGGTCATTGAGCGTAGAAAGGGGAATCTTCAACAACGTTGCGGCGTCTAGTTGTGTCCAAATTTTTTTTTTTCTTTGATGCCCTAGATGGCAACTAATATTTTCCCTTTCCGATGAAACCTATTATTTTTTTCTTACTCCTCGTCTGATGTCATTTAGAGAGATAAAAAGGTGATGTATACTTTTTGAACAGACGCGTTTCTGGCGCGAATCCGGCTTCTGTGAAATCCGGGTACTGTGACGCGCACGTTAACCCAAATGCATTGGATTGAAGGAATGACTCATACAATCCTAAGTTTGGTTCCATAACTTTATTATTAGAGCTTTACAATAAATGGCTTCTCCATACAGAAAGCATATCGTCAAAGGTTACTACCGTCTCCTGCACTTCCACAATTTCACTGGATTGATTCTAACAGTTCATTCATTTCTGGATTTTCACTCACTTTTGCGCGCTATTTCCAACTGGGAGATCAATTAATTATTGGGAGAATTGTGATGCTGGACGTCTCTCAATTGGAATAAGGTGAAATTGGGGGAAATCATGCAAAAAAACCTTTTGTTCTACAGTATTTTTTTTTTTTAAAAAAAAAAAAAAAAAAAATATTTTGGTATTATACAAGTAAATGTGTTTTGCATTTTTTTCTTTCTATTTCATTGATCTCTCCTGTTTTGTGTTTTTTGCAGGCTCTTTTGCAATTTTACTATTCCTCGTGAGCGCACATTCAGGCTCGCGGCTTAGACTTTTTGTGCTCAACGCCAACATTTTGCAATCACTACTGAAAGATATGTTTTTCTTCATTTTTGTGCTCTATACTTCAATAGTAGATGCCTGGATCCATCCAGTCACCGTTGTAGGAAAAAGCTTTGTCGATACTGTGACCCAGCAGCCCGTAAGTATTTTTGGTGTTCTGTCCTAGTCCGTTTTTGGGTACCATACTAACCTTTCAGTTTTACATAAAGGGAGTGGACTACCAACCGGGTGGATCATCTGCTGCATTTCAGTCTTTTGATCCTTTATCTGATCCACAAGTCTGTGCCAGGGATATCGCTCTCTTCCAAAAAATGAAACTCAATGTACGTGATTTTTCGCAACTCTTGGTTGTCACCACTCTATACTAACATAAGACAATTCGAGTATATAATATCGATAGCACCCTTAGTCACGATGCATGTATGTCCATGCTTGCAGCTGCCGGTATTTATTTGGTTTTGGATGTAAATTCTCCCTTGAAGAACCACCATCTTAATCGTTACGAGCCGTGGTCGACCTACACAAAAGAATATCTCAACAACGTCTTTCTGGTGGTACACCAGTTCAGTTCATACAACAACACATTGGCATTTTTTGCTGGGAATGAAATTGTGAACGATGTTTTATCCGCTTCAAAGTCCCCTGTTTATGTTAAGGCGGTTGTTAGAGACATAAAGCAATATATTCGGTCGAATTCTCCCAGGATCATACCCGTGGGTTATTCTGCAGCTGACGATCTCAATTATCGGGTCCCTTTAACACGATACTTGGAGTGTGCTACCAAAGATTCCATTGAATCTATAGATTTTTACGGTGTCAACTCCTATCAATGGTGTGGTGAACAGACTTTTTACACGAGCGGTTACAGTGTCCTTGTTGATGCATACATCAACTTTTCAAGGCCAGTATTTTTTTCGGAGTATGTTCTCGTCAATTTTTTTCCACCAGTATTTTTACTATTCACAATACTAACCTTTAGATATGGCTGTAACACCGTTCAACCCCGCAGATTTGGGGAAATGCGGTCACTCTATTCAGAAGATATGAACCACGTGTTTAGCGGAGGCTTAATTTATGAATTCACCCAAGAACCAAATAACTATGGTCTTGTCAAAATACTTCCAAACAAAAATGTGCAGCTTCTTCCCGATTTTCATCAAGCAAAGAGACAATTTACCTCGATACCGGAAATAAAAATCAGCCAAAGACGTGGTTCTCGAGGAAAAGCCAGGATCAATCCAAATCCACCAAAATGTGATGAACAGTATTCTAATATTCATACCACGAAAATTCTTCCTCCTTGTCCAGCCTTGGATCTTATTCATAGGGGCGTTAAGGCTAAACCGGGAGCATATGTTAAACTTTCGGAGGGTATGCTTAAATCACCATACAAAGTTTTGGACGTTGATGGGAAACTGTTATACCTCGAGACCCCAAAAGTGGAAATTAAGGCCAATTCCTTTCCCAGTTGGGACTACCAAAGTGGTATGTATTCAGATGATCTTTTTGTTAAACAGAGTTCTGAGCAAAAAGAAGAGTGTGATGACTCCGACGATAGCAACTGTGAGCAATCCAACTATGATTATGACACGAGCAAGATAACATATATTGGTCAAGCTTCGGTAGAAGAGGAAGCAGAGCAAAAGAATTTGTTCGATGCGTTTTTTCAAAAGATAAACTGGATTCTTGCATACTTGTTCGATGCCGAATCTAGATAGGAGGTTCTCTAGAATGGACGATTCACTCTTCTGCCAGTTGACTGGATAAAAATGTTACTAACCAGATGAAAAGAAGCGGCTCGTCTTTTGAGGAACAACATGTTGGGATTCTACGCCATTGTCTTGTCAATTGTTTGTGTTTTTGCTTCTATCATCGCATAAAAATTAATTTATGATCCTTCTGGAGAAGAGGGTTTGCAACTTGTGGTCGTAGACAACAATAGAACATGAATTTCTCGATAATATGGGATCAAGAATAATACACCATTCATCCCTGCGTAGACTCGAAACTTTTTTTGTATCTTCTTTAACCTTGAAGCCGCAATTCTTACAAGTGTGCATGACCTGCGGGGCTTCTTTGACAACTATTGTCAAAAATGGTATTGCGGATAAATTTCTCAAGAATTCCTCAAAAGTATTCGAGGTAGGTTCAGGCCAGCCTGATTCTTCCTCTTGTATTGCCCCGAGTCTGTTCCTTTCATGTTGATGAGAGAAGGTGTGGAAGAGGTCAAAGTTAGTGATTACTATTTCTTTGAGGTTGGAATAGCCGCCTTCACCCGAACATACCAACTTAAAGAAGTTGTTGTATTTTGAGAAATTGAACTTAGTAATGTTTTCAGTCGGGTCAACATGATAAAATATCGCGGAGCTGATATCTATGCTCAAGCGTGAAAGCTTATCATTGGCTTTAACAAGGTCGATCAACGAGAGGTCTGCACCATGTTGCATGAGGGACATTTCAAGTGAAGATGTATCGGCAAAAATGGCCACGCACTTTCTCTTTGCGGCCTTTTTCGTATCAGTATATATACAAGCAGATAACAGCAATGAATCGATGGAAGAAATGTGGCCCGACGAATCTGGGATAAGCTTCTGCTCGCTGATGACAAAGTTGCTGAGGTGCAAATTGGAAATTGTGCTGAAAATATTGGAAAAGAGAGCAATATGGCTCAATTTAAAAGGAATAGTCCAGCCGGACTGTGCGGATAATACAAGGTTTTGAAGGCAGCGTGCCAGTTTATGAAATTTAAATCGAGACTTGAGGCCAAGGGAAGAAGATTCCACAAACTCGGGTGAAAATTGGAACTGGGGAGATATTTCTGATAACTTGATCTCCTTCAAGCCAAATGCTTCATTTATTAATGAGCGCAAGCTCTTTACAAAGTACCGATATTCTGGAGTGCCTGACTCCAGAGTATCAACCGAATAACTTCCTGCGATATTTGTCAGAGTATTGAAGTTGCTGTAAGTTGGGGATTGACGAAATGGACCGACGTAATAAAGTTTATTTTGCCACTGGGTTCACTGGAGATGAATCTGCGGGCTAAAGATGAGATTTTATGGGGTAGGTGGGACTGGGAAAAGACATTGAATTTGGTGGTGGACTGGAAACGCAATTTTCGGTACAAGAAGAATTTCAGGATAATTGTGTTGAGTTTCGAGCATGTTAGAGCAAGCAGAAGCAAATCATTGATATCTGTTTGTACCGAAGATAAGATTTGAAGAAGAATTTCGAAGGGTAGCAGACATAGATGAAGTGGTGGATAAGACTCAAGCATGCGGCGATTCACGGCCACTTTCTTCCGTCCAATCAACTGATATTTCTGCATGTGGGACCAGTCACGGAGATATTAGCGAGGGAAAATGTGGAATGAGGTTAAAAAGAATGTAGGGACAGAGAAAAAGTTTTTTTTTTTTGAAGCAAATGAAGGAATTAATATGGAGCTTTTTTTTTTGGCTTGCTTGTCCGTACTGTGATGAGTCCCCACACCCATCTCCGTTCGCACTAAGCCTGCCTGCTTTGCACAGCTAGATGTTGTGCGGGAAGTGCGAATATGTCTTGAATGTGAATAAGGACACATATACGCATCACACACATGCCTAATGAAGGCTCTGTAAGCGCATACAACTAGATAGTGTGTACCTTCCCAATTGGGTTAACTATAAGGTAGTTAACCGCAGTAAGGTGGCACTATGCGCTAAGTAAGTTTTGTGAAGTTCCCCTCTTTGTTTTCTATAAAAGGTTAGCTTAATTCTCTGTCTCGTATAGATAAGAAATTAAGCAACTACTCTTTTCTCTTATGACTGACTCTACTTCACAGATTACTATGAGTAACCTCTCTCCTACTTCGACTGAAACTATTGAAGAAGCTATCCCTAGCTTTGTTCATTCAGTGCGTAAGTATTACCTCAAAGACCAGGTGTATCCCTTGGTGGGACACACGGACTATGTGCATGAATTTGTCGCATCCACGACTATGTTACAACACTAGAGTGACCTGCGCAGAGGCATCGAACGCCAGCCCCAGCTTAGATTGAATAACTATCCATTTGAACCAGGATCCAGAAAAAAAGAAGATTAAAGAGATTATATATAAGGCATATTACAAAATTATTTCTGACAAAAAAAAAAAAAATCCTGTGAATAGAATATCTCCATAAACAATTATATCAAAATAATGGCAGACGATCAGCGAAGACTCTTGGAGCAGCTTATGGGCAAAGAAGCATTGGACTCGTCCCAGGTCCGAAGGAAAGAAATCGACATCACCAGTCCTCGGGTGTGCAAGGCGTTTCTTGTGGGTACGTGCCCCCATGACCTCTTTGCCGGGACAAAACTCAATATTGGTAAGTGCCCATCGTTGCACTTGGAGAAACATAAATTAGAATATGAGTTCCGCACCAAGAAGAAACACGAAAAGTTCCCTCACTTCGAACACGAATACTACAAAACTCTCCGAAAATACATAGATGAAATCGATTTCACCATTGCGACTGCTGTCAAAAGGCTTGAGCATACCCCGGAGGAAAAGGCCAAAATTGCGGCCGTCACCAAGGATTTGGACGTGCTAGATACCAATATCGGGCTCATGACCTCGGAAATTCGCTACTTGGCCGCCGAGAGTGAGATCCAGAAAGTTTTTGAACAGAGTGCTCGCTTGGAGGAAGTGCTCAAGCAGCGTGATGTTTTGGCGGAACAGGCCCGCTTAATTGCAGAGAATATTGGACAGTCTGCTCAACAAAAACTTCAAGTTTGTGAGGTCTGCGGCGCCTATCTCTCGAGGCTCGATAGTGACCGAAGATTGGCCGATCATTTTATTGGTAAGATCCACTTGGGGTATGTTCAAATGAGGGCTGCTTTTGATGATTTAAGGAAGCGCTACGGATAGGAAAGCATCAGAAACCTGGTAGATTATCTAATTATATACCAATTCTCACCATGTAAAACACAATCACTTCTTCTCTTCGCTTGTCTCACTTACCTCTTCAGCCTCGCTGGTCTCAACCTCCAACTTGACACCCCCGATTTTCTCTTTAGACACGTATCCGAGTGCACTCAACCTGTCCGCCAAAATTGGGTGCGAGTGGTTGTAGGCCGAGTACAACCAGTCAGTATTCAAAGAGCCCAAATTCTTGGTGGAGAGTTTGATCAAGGACGTGGCTAAGTCTTCAGTGTAACCCTGGCCCTTGGCATACTCGTCTGCCTGGTACTCGTTCTTTCTGGACAAAATGTTCATCAAAACCTGTGTGACACATCCGATAGGTGCACTAACGTAGCCAAATAAACTGAACGCAATGAACGCAGGGTAGACGTCGGTGAACCCAAAGGAGTGGAATAAGGACTTGTTCTCAAGGAAGGCAGAAAACAAAATAAAGGTGGTGGCAACGGAAGCTTGAGAGGCAAGCAACATTTGTGGCAAGTGGTTCAACTTCCAGTGACCAATCTCGTGAGCCAAAACAGCCACAGTCTGCTCGGTAGTATTGTGGTCGATCAAAGTATCGTAAAGAACGATTTTCTTGCTCCAAGGCAAACCAACAAAAAATGCGTTTGAGTGGGCACTTCTGGTAGAACCATCAATCACAAACAATTTGGTGAGTGGGAAGTTGTTTCTCTTGGC
Source organism: Metschnikowia reukaufii (assembly GCA_003401635.1). NCBI lineage: Eukaryota > Fungi > Ascomycota > Pichiomycetes > Serinales > Metschnikowiaceae > Metschnikowia > Metschnikowia reukaufii. The sequence goes on from CM010603.1 coordinate 90,426, forward strand.
CAATGCCTCAATTGCAGTCTTCAACTCGCCATCCTCAAGAGCAGTGAACTTGTAGAAAAGGGGAAGAATCAAGCTTGGGATAATCGTCATGAAGAAAAGCTGGGCAACCAAAACAAACACACATGCATATGAAACAAACGATACGCCATAATGGTCAATGATACGCAAGAATCCGTAAACAAATGGCGAGCCCAATGTAACAGTAAGAACAAGAGACTTGATGGCATCAGTAAGCCAGACCTTCACCGTAGACTTATTAAAACCATACTTTTCCTCCAACACAAAGTTTTTGTAGTAAGACAAAGGCAACGATTCCAACGTTGAGAGGGCGGTGGTGATGGCAAAAAACACAATGCTCTGTGACATCACGGATGCTCCGAAAAAGCGACCAATAAAAGAAAATTTAGCCAACCGCAAAGAAACAGTGCTGGAAAAGGCCCACATGCGGGGCAAAACATCGAACTTGATCACGGCAAGTTCCTTAACAATATCAATGGCATTGCTGATAAAGGAAAACCGAGATTTTGCCCTTGAATATTCCTGGGATTTCAAGAAAACCTCCTGGCTGACCTCTTTTTTGATCGACGCAGGTGGATCGGTTCGTTGGTAAACCTGGTGTTGCCTATAGTCGATGTAGGATTCAAAAACATACTTCCCAAGCAAGAGCGTGGTGACGACGGATTTCCAATCAATGTTGGAATTATCCAAAAAGGACAATGACTAAATATTAGAAAATTGATTCGAAATGCAGGGGTAAAAAATACACTTAGTACATACACTGGCAATATTAAACATGCTTGTGAATAAGGGATGTTGTTGGCAAGGTTTTAGCGGCGCGGTTTTACCAAACGGGGGAATTCGCGAGAGACCACGTCATGGATAAGTTCAGGGCAGGTTGAGATGACATTCCACTCGCAAAATTAAAGCAAATAGTCGAGATTTTTACTGGAGTGCAACGAATTAAAATGTTTCTTATTCAGCCCTATTAAAAAAAAAAAGGGGGGGGGGGAATCATTTCATTTTTTAGTCCGCGTTGTTATTTACTCCCTATTCTTTTTGCATTACTTTCAGTGCATGTTTCCTTGAGACCCTCGGGGAACGCGCCCTTTCTACGGTCCAAATTTTATGGGGTATTCTTGCACAGCCACTGTTGAATAGAAGAATATTATTACACGCAGCCATTCCTTTTTCCCTGCGTTCCGTAATCTTTCGAGCATGAAACTACCGATCGTTTTGATCAAAAACACCATGTCCGAGGTAGGTTTACTACATGGCCGCATGAATACCGAGAGGGTGGCACAAGAACAGTTTTCCCACGGATTATGTCAAAAAAGAAAAAAAAAAAAAAGCAACACCCATTCTCTCCAATCTTCTTTCCTTTTTCTTCTTACAGATAAAAGAATGAAAGAAAAAGTATAATATGACATCATTCCCATTACACATAGACTTTTGACACTCGAGGCCCGAGGGAGCGCCCAATGGGGATTCAACCCCCCCCCCCCCCCCCCCCCCCCCATTCTGGCCAACAACCATCGAACGGCGCTACTCCGCGTCGCAGCAAATTTTTTTTTGATTAATGCCAAGAAAATCTTCAGCTTCTCTAAATTTCTTATCATTTACACCCAAAAGTAGTCTTCCCCAATCCCTATTTCTTTGTTTAGTCTCTTGGTTTTGTTCGTGTCCTTCAGCCATTGGATGACTCGAGTTTATTTACACAAGCACTTTCTCTGTCCACAACCGCGGCTGTTCCGCCAAACCTTCCGATTATGCTTCAAAAATCCCGCGATTTCTTCGTAACCTGCACTCAGTGGCTTATGTGTGCGATTCCTCACATTGGGCATACACGAGAAAGTAAAATTTCCTTACTATAGATTAATTTCGAGTCCACTAAGAAGCCCAATAAAACCTGTCTAAACCCATCTTTTTCATACAATAGACATTGCAATAAAGTATTGGCTTCCCATCGTTTTCATTTCTTTATTCTTTTTGTTTTTTCAATGCTAAAGTGTTGGACATTTCATTTCGTTGTTTAGTACATCCCCTTTTTGCTGACCTGTCCATTACCAAAACCTGCTCCGCAACCAAAACATACATTTTATCCTCACCACATATCCTTCTTTTTTTTTTTTAATTATCTGATATGTCCGAATCTTCAAGAACAATCAACCATAAAATTAACGAGCTCTTAAGCAAGACTAACGTTTCAAAAACGAGTCTCGACCCCGGAACTGCCCTCGATTATGCTGCTCTTTTGAAACTGAACATATTGGGCAAAGATAAACAAGAAAAAGTCAACTCTATCGTCGTTCTTGCCAAACTCTTGGATTATGTTTCCTCTTCAAACTCTGAATCTGTTTCCCCTGATTTCCAGTCAATCTTGGACGAACACCTATTCGACTCATTGTTTTCGATCGTATCGGCTAAAATGTCAACTGAAACATATAAAGCGATCTTGAAGATTGCCCTTTTGTCTATTTCTGGTGGACCATATCCCGCAGAGTTCGGTGAATCCTCCCTTGACATTTATTTACCTGTTTTCCAAAGTCTCGTGACCTATTTGGATGCGATCGATGTCATCACGGCCAAATTGGACTCATCAGAGGCAAAAATCGTGCTTAACTCCATTTATTTGGTCAACGAGCTCATCGATAAGGCATTAAAGTTCGACTATGATCGCATCATCACGCTTAGTGGCCGTCTTAAACATGTAAAATTCTTTTCCACGATTGCTACTTTGGCTGAAACCGACGATTCTCATATGGCGAGTGCAATAGAAACCTTGGAAAAGTCATATTTTCGCTTAAATGAGTATTTGAGTAAAACACACTTTGACATGGCATTGATCTCGCACCAGGTCATGCTCACTAACTTGTTTATTTTCTTGGATGTGTCCTTGAACGAGTTTGGAACCCCTGCAACCACAGAAGAGTACGTGAAGGCTGGATTCACTGCGGACCCTAAGAAATTCGTCACAGATAATTTTACCATTTTGCTTGCAATGGACTTGAAAATCTTTTTAAAAGATCCAAACATGGTCTTCAAGAAGAAATTCCACGAAGAGTTGATCATGAGTGACCACAACCGTACCTTCCCTCTTTATCTCTTTATCACAGAGTGTACCAATGTTTGGCTTGATATCTTCCACAACAAAGAAGAATACCCTCAAATTGCGAGCCATATTCTTTCTTGGGAATTGATGATCTACTACTCGATGAATAACTGTTTGTGCCTTTGGGAGGAAACAAACTCGCGCTTAGAAAGCCCTGCAGATATTAAAGGTATCATTGAGTTACTTACGATGAACATTTCGTTCTTGGAGAAGTCCCTTGCGGAAAAAACTAATGTTGAAGAATGCTTGGAGGAATTTACTGCCAGAACTACAGAGCAAATAAGGCGGGATCAGTTTGTTAAATTGAAAGGCAAGCATGCTACGAAATGGTCGCCTAGATTTGTTGACTTTGACAAAAATTTAGGAAAAGAAACCATTGACTTTGTTTGCGAACAAAGAGTGATGCAGCTCCTTAAAGGTTCATGGGTTCACACTGAGGATCACGCTGACAGACTTTTCGATAGTAGAGTGAAAAAGTCCAGCTCATCAAACTACTACTTCATCATCTTGAGCCCTAATAGAAGGCTCCTTCATTATAAGGAGTACAGTGAAATCAGTACATTGAAGCCCACGATGGAGGAAATGGAGTCGCAATCTATTTCTTTGAAGGATATTGCCGATTTCAAGTCTATTAAGATTGGTAACCTGATTGGAGAAAATGACAAAGCCAAAAGTAGTTTGTTGATCACAGTGAAGGGCAACATATCTTACGAAAAAATCATGTTATTGGACAGACAAGGAAAGACTATCCTTAGTTTCTATACCAATTCAGAGGACAAAAAGGCCGTCTGGTTAGATGGTTTGAAGATGTTGAAGGGTTTGGTTGATGAGAAGGATCTTTCGAGCGAAACTACCCAGCAGTTATCTTCGTTACAAGAAATCAGAAAAAATACGCAGTTACTTGTATTGGAGAGTGGCGATTTTGACGAGGTGGCCCCTCAGAATGAGATCGACAGTGATGACAGTGAGGAATACTACGATATCTTTGAATTGACTAATGTTTCCGAAGGATTTCACTTCAAGTGAAATAAATAGAACGATTTTTTTTACATAAATTTTCTCTAAAATTTCAAGATATATCGCTAACGAAGGATAATTTATCTGGGGAACTGGTAATTTTTACACCCAGAGATCCTTTGAGTATTCAGGATTGGGTCCATGGTGCGGCTTGTGTGGGGGAGAAATCCATCTGAGTTCTCGCACTTATGTGCACACTAATGCCATCTCAGAAAAACCTCATCTCCTTTACCCCTACGCACAGGTTTAAATTTTCCAGCTGAAACTTTATCATAACTAAGATTGATTTAAAATGGCCAAGAAAAGCAGATCAAAAGCTCCAAAAGAAGATTTGATTTTGACTATTGATAGTGACTCTGATGCCGATGTTCAAGTTGCTGAAAGTGACTCTGATATTGAGCTAGACGAGAAGAAGCCCGAAGCCGAAGATGAAGATTTAAACCCGGACTTTAAATTTTCCTTGGATGGATTTGAGACCACAAACACAACAGATGGTTGGGAGTTTAGAGTTATTGAAGACTCAAAGGTTCCAAGAAGAAAGGACGTCAATCTTGACGAATCTTGAGAAGAAAAGGTGGTTTGTCTGGCTTGTAGAGGGAGACGCTTCAGCCACAAACGACGATGGTACTGAAGAGAGCGGTGAAACCAATACTGAAGCAATCGAAAATAAGGATGCTTCTTCCCAAACTCCAGAGGCCGGGGTTGAGGAAAATGGCGATGATGATGATGATGATGATGATGAGCTTGCCATGGATGGTTTTGGAATGGGGTTTCAGGAAAACGATGATGAAAATGATGATGAAAATGAAGAGCCCGTGGAAGAAGAGGAAGATGAGGAAGATGAGAAGAATGAGGAAGTTGACGTAGTGACTCTGACGAGGATGAGGATTCGGCCGAAGCAATCGCAGACTTTTTCGAAAAGGCGGACGATGCTGAGGATCCTCACAACACATTCCAGTCGCTAGATCTTTCGCGTCCAGTGTTGAAAGGCTTGTCCAATTTGGGCTACACCAAGCCCTCGCCAATTCAGGCTTCCTCGATTCCAATTGCTCTCATGGGTAAGGATATCGTTGCTGGTGCAGTCACTGGTTCCGGTAAAACCGCTGCTTACATGATTCCTATTATCGAAAGATTGCTTTTCAAGCCAACAAAAATTGCATCAACAAGAGTGATTGTATTGACCCCGACTAGAGAATTGGCTATTCAAGTCTGTGACGTCGGAAAAAAAATTGGCCGGTTTCATCAACAACCTAACTTTTGGATTGGCTGTTGGTGGTTTAAATCTCAGACAGCAAGAGCAACAATTAAAGACCAGACCCGATATTGTCGTTGCAACCCCTGGTAGATTGATCGACCACATCAGAAACTCTGCATCTTTCTCCATAGACAACTTGGAAATTCTTGTCATGGATGAGCCGATAGAATGTTGGAAGAAGGTTTTCAGGCAGAACTTACCGAGATCTTGACCTTGATTCCAAAGCACAAGCGTCAAACCATGCTTTATTCGGCCACCATGAACACGAAAATTCAGGACTTGATTCAATTATCTTTAAACAAGCCTGTGCGTATCATGATCGATCCTCCAAAAGCAGCCGCCACCAAATTGGTTCAAGAATTTGTCCGTATTCGTAAGAAGGACGATATGAAGCCGGCATTGTTGTATCAGCTTCTAAAGAGCTGTGATCCTCAACAACAGAGTCGAATTGTGGTCTTTGTTTCCAGAAAAGAGACCGCGCACAGACTTAGAATCATTCTCGGTCTTTTGGGAATGAAAGTTTCTGAGTTACACGGATCTTTGTCCCAAGAACAACGTCTTAATAACGTGAATGATTTCAAAAACTTGACTGTCCCAGTGTTAATATGTACTGATTTGGCTGCCAGAGGTTTAGATATCCCAAAAATTGAAATGGTTATCAATTACGATATGCCCAAGTCACATGAAATTTATTTGCACAGAGTTGGAAGAACAGCCAGAGCAGGTAGGGATGGTCGCTCGATCACCTTGGTTGGAGAGGCCGCTGCTGATAGAAACATTGTCAAGGCAGCAATCAAATCTTTAGAGTCGAGTGAATCTCAACAAAAGGCTATCTCCAGACTGGTGGAGTGGCCTGAGATTGAAACGGTGCACAAAATTATCGAAGAAAAGAGTGGTCTTATAGATGAGGTTTTAGACGAAGAAAAGTCTGCGAAGGAACTTCTTGCGGCTGAAATGGAAATGAGCAAAGCAGAGAATCTTTTGAAGCATGGAAAAGAGATTTACTCTAAGCCAAAAAGAACTTGGTTTGAGTCTGAAGCAGACAAAAGGAAAAGTCTGGTAATGCAAGAATTGACTAAAAGCAAAAACAGACCCAATTCTAAGAAAAGAAAGCAGTTGGAAACTCAAAAAGAAACTGGCAGGTCTTATAAGAAGACCAAGGTGGAGAGAATTAAGACGCAGGGAAAATCGAGAAACAGTAAAGAAGGCAAAAAGAAGGGCAAAAGATAAAGCATGGTCCATACATTGTGAAACTAAGCTATAAATAGATAAAAACGGTTGCCTTTTCAATATTTCAATCAAAGATAATTGTAACTCAGTAAAAAAAAAAGAAAGATGAATTATGTAAAGGTAGAAGTAGGGGATGATGCTAGTCAGAGACTTTTGACTGCTTGTCGCGAAGGTGCTGTTGAAGTTAGCGAAATGAAGATTGTGTAAGACTAATACTACTTCTGGTACCCTCCTTTTCGATTTTTTTTTTTAATTCTAAAAGCATTTTCGTATACTACGAGTCTTCAAAACTTACTTAAAATAGAAAAAAGAAGAACATATTTACGGCCAAATTCTCAAAAAAGGAATTACGTAAACATTACGAGTCGGGGCAAGCCACGTGACCTCTAGCGAGCGAACGAGCGTGGCCCTTGTTACCCACCATAAACAAACGCTCTAACCATAATTGCACTCTCCGCCTAATTGAAACTACTAATGCTTTGGGTTAGGACAAAGTACCAGCTGCTAGGATCTGGTGAAAAAGCTCCGCAAACCCCTCTACGAATTACGGGTCAAATTTTACTTCTTCAATGTTTCTACTACTTGACAGCATTGGTGGCGTTCTATTTGGTGTCTCTGCTTAACGGTTACGATTTCAGCGTGAACTGGGTATTTTCTTGGGAATTGATAGAACCCAATAATGCGATGGGGCTTATACTATTTGTGCTATGGCTTTTCGATTCCCTTCTCTGCGTGTTGTTTGTCACCATTATTGTGGGCAGATCAAAACTTGCATGGGATTTCGCAGTGACGGTACACATTCTCAATCTTGCGGTGGTGTGGCTATACACTGGAAAATTCCCCACATCTTTATTGTGGTGGTGTTTGCAAATTTTATCTGGTGTTATACTAGTAACATTATCGACATATTCTACTAGATGGAAAGAGTTACAAACCACCTTCTTTGATGAAATGTTGGAGCAGCAAGAATTGGGGGAGGTGAGGCATCAAGAAGAATCCATACCAATGAAAAATATCCCAAAGTCTTGAATTTTTCGTCTCTTAGCTCTTTGGATTTGTTTCATGCCCAAAAAAATTAAGGGGAAACTTTTTTTTTTCTGATACTTTCAATAATCTAAACGCCGCATACAAAACAAAACAAGACAAAAAAGTCCGGAGTCGCTATCAAGCATGTCTTAATATCCTAAAAGTCGATATTTGTGACCCATTCACTTGTGTATTCATGCTACTTGACTGAGAAAATTTTATGAAATCAGTGTACCCATTGATCGTTACATCCAGCTAAAGTATGATGTGTTTCTGCTTGTGTTTGCTAAAGTGGAAGTTTTCATTCTTGTGATCGAAGATCACATGGCGGTACACAAGGAAAGTACAATCCGGGTTCTTTAATATATATTAACGTGTGCGGTACTATACTCGGATGTCCGGATAACCTGATGCGCATTTGAGGTCTTCAAATAGTAAAGAACTATATTCAATAGAGAAAAATGGTAAAATTATATAAAAGATTTTTTTTATTTTATTTTGCGAAATGATATAAAGTTTCACATCTGCAGTGTCACAATTCTTTAAAAGCCATCCCCTATAATGGGACAAAAGACCTGGCCAGAATTCTGACAGGCTACAGGAGTTTCTTCTATCTTTGATATTAATATCAAGATATAATAATCTAGATTTTCAATTAAATTCGAAAACCTCTCTTTCTGTTCTGGGGCTGTAATCTAAATGATTTTAGAAGGATTTAGGGCCTTTTCACGTGACTTTTGTTTATAAGTGCGAATGCTACTTAATTAGATATGCTGTGAGGGATAGGGTACCAGTGCAGGATTGAAACTGTACCCTTCATGTATACCAGAACCTGAAACGTTTCAGATGTCTTCGCGATGACGTTATGGGCAGTGCTGTAATACTCATCACTACTTTAGGAAAGTCATCTCTAATCTGAAACGTCTCAAGTCTGCATACTTGCTAAGTATCTTACAAGAGTCGGAAGCTGTGATCAGGAAAACCTTAAATAGCCGCTCTACCCTCCGTTGGAGAATGAGCTCTTTTAGTTAATCATCAGCTACATACATTGAATTATGCAATCGGAACCTAACATAACGTACATCACTACGTGCTCGCGCCACCACTCACTCGCGCGGCAACCAGTACACGCGCTTTTCGTTGCATAATCATAAATATATAACGTGTTTTTTCCACTGAACATTGGTGCAAAAGTTTTATAAAGGACATTCTTGAAAAGGCCGTAACGCTTTAGCTATCTATGAAAAAAGGAAGACTTTCTGTTCACTATAAACGAGTTTATGCGCTGTTTGGATATGCCCCGATCAGACATCGAAATCTTCACGAACTTATGGTAACCAAGGAAAAACTAAGTGCAAAAAGCTTAAGATTTACAAAAGTTTGAATCACATCGCTTAAGAAATGTATTCTTTATCACATACTAGCTGAACATATATCCCGGTATTTACATGTGCAAGAAAATTACAATTCTCCTTTCGCGGTTAGCGGACCGCAAGCGCAACAAAAAGTGGGTGTCAATCGACTCAGGGAGCAATTAAAACAAAGCGATAAACACCATTTTAGAGGCTAGAGGTCACTTGAATACGTTTCCGCTCTAATAGAGACCTCAAAAGAGTCTAAAAGATTGGTTGATGGCGCCAAGCAAACTTTTAACCACTTTGGGATCGTCCAGGACGATGTCTCCATCCTTGAATAAGCCTGTAATCAGCATGTGAGCAGCTCTATGTCACGGCATAATTCATTTCGTCTTTAGCCAAACGAATCTTTATTCTTTACTATTCTAGATGACGCAGACAGAAAGCATGTCACCGGAAGGGTGCGCATACGAATGAAGAGTCTCGACAAGTCTCAATTTTTATCTTTAATTCTTGGGCACTGCTTGCAAGTTTTGTACCTGGAATTAATTCAAGTGCTTTGAGAGCCGCTGGGACATCCTTCCAAGATAAAGACTCCTGAAGTTGGCACCTACGCCCATGTCTTTACTCTACCACTCGAATGGAGAGTGGGTTCACAAGCATACACCAGCAGGACAAACAATACCCTCAATATGTCTTCAGGTAAACAAATTGGCATCTTGTATCCATCAAAAGATCTAAAAAGTTGACCTCGGGAAACATAGCTCTTTGAAAGCCTTCATATTTATCTCAAAAGAACTCGCACATATCCTCCCAAAGTCTAGGGTGGACCTTGCGCGAGGTATGACTGAATTTTAGCACCGCCTTGAACTTTTAGATATCATAAAATAGGCAATATCAGAATGACAAAACATCACGAAAACTTGAATATGGATCTAAGAAGTACACGAGCCTTTCTCATTTAGTGCAGCAGGTCAGAAGTTAGATGAGTAAAACGGCTGCGCGGTGATCATTCTTGTATTGCCTGGCCGCAAGCACCTAGCACGAGTCTTTTGTAATTGTAAAACTCATTTACGTAACATTCAAACAAACTTGAAGAAGCTACAATAGTTTCTTAAATTTATATAACTGCAATTCATCAACTTTATTCAATTTCAAATTTTTCCAAAAGCGCGTATACTGGTTGCCGCGCGAGTGAGTGGTGGCGCGAGCACGTAGTGATGTACGTTATATCTCAAACTAAAACTTTGTCGAAGGTTGTTTTTTTTTCTTTTTCTTTTTCTTTTTCTTTTTCTTTTTCTTTTTCTTTTCTAAAAATTCTTCTTATTATAGGGCAATAAGATTGGGATGTTTCATTCACATTACAGTAAATCACACCGTGGCCACGTGACCTCATACCCGCTCGCGGCTCACCAAGTAGCGAAAATAATTAAACCTTGAAGAAACCCTATTAATCCATAAAACTAAGAATAATATTATTATTAGACAAAGTTACTCGGGCCCTTATTAAAGCCCTCTAATCTAAAAAAATGGTATTTCAATTTTTTTAAAAAATAAAAAAATATAATTATGAACATCAATAAAATAAACTTATTCATATCGTTAAGATCTATAATTAGTTAACGTGCGAAGTAGTTATAGTTGAGCAAAGGGAGTGACTAACACCGAGGTTGTGCAAAGGGTGTTGATTTATCAATAGTAGACTGGTAGATGTGCGAATAATATTTTCCTATAAAATAATTTCTTTCACTTGTCTTTTCTCTTTGTCTTAAAAAGTTCACAGGCTTGGTAGAGATGGTTCAGACTTATTTATGGATAAGTCCTACGTCCACCTATATGTATTAATTTTTTACTTGTAGTAGAAAGTGGATCCTTCTTCCTCTCAGGGGAAATCCCCTTTATGAACTTAGTCGCACTGTTTCAGTGCGGGTAACCATCATTCTACACGTGATCACTCATTGTAACATACCCAAATACCAACAAAGCTTCAGCAGACTGATGTGTTTGAGAGGGGGGATAGGTGGACCGTGGAACCAGAGCTGGCGCTGGGGCAAGACTTAAAGGCGCTGGACTATGGTGTAGAGCCAAAAAATGGAGCATATGCGATGCGAGGAAGGCCAATAAAAGCACAACTTATTTCCCAAGGCAAGTTTCGAAGAAGAGTTCGACGACAATGATACTGACTAGAATTCAGTGGAGCCATACTCTGTATCGAACGTGTCTTGAATTTGGTGACTGCGACACTCTTATGTTACACCCCTGTCAAATTCAATGATACAGAGATCTTCCGAGATTTATTGAAAGCAGTAAAAAAAGATCACCCTGAACTTGAAGATGTTTTCAGGCACATGGAGAGTGTACCCAAAATCTTGAACTCTATCGTCAATGGCACTTATCAGACTCACTTTTTGAAAAACACCTTTTTGAGAATTTTCAAAGATAAAAAGACCAGAGAAGGTAAGAAGAAAGGTCCTGACGTCTTACTCAAAAGTAATGTTACTCGGTGGCTTTCGACTTATAAGGTGATTGAGCGATCTTTGTTCTTTCGGGAACAGATTACAGGGTTTTTAAAAGAAGCCAAAGCTCAGCCAAAAGTAAACCACCAAAGCTACAATCTGGTGCCCTTGAGCATTCAAGATGTAACTTGGGACCATTTATCGACTATTTTCGGTATCCTCAAGTTATTCGTCTAAGTCATCAATCTGTTCCAAGGTGGCACCTATGAGACAAGCAATATGACTATTCCATATGTATGCGGAGTTTTGAAGTCGCTTAAGGAGTGAGAGTCCCAAGAAGTTGCGCGGGCAAATCCTTTAATCACTATGGGGTTGCAAGAAGCTCGAAAGAAACTTCTTCAATACTATCCTGTGTTTTCCGATGATATTGAACAGATTAAAGATCTTCATATCGCAACAGCGCTCGACCCTCGTTTGAAGCTAGGTGTTCCCGATGACTTGGGCTTGTCAGGTTCGACCATATGTGCCATTAAAGCCTATTTTTTCAAGGTATTTCATCATTATAAGGAAGAGATTCTTGCCGAGGGGAATGGTGGTCCTAAAAGAAGACAAAGCAATGAGGAGAGAAGAAAGTCGGGGCAGGCAGCAGGGAAAATGAGTGACTTATTTTACAAAGAACAAGATACTGCGGGAGACCACGAAGATAACGAAATTGAGGAATACGTAGCTCAAGCTCGGTCCCCACGCTCTCTTTCTATTGTGGAGTTTTATGGCACACACAAAACACTTATCCGACAATTTATAGGATGGCGAAGGATTTCTTATCTATGATGGCAATTCCCTCGCCTTCAGAGTCATTATTATCTCGGGTGAAGAACATAGTCACGGAAAAGCGAAACAGGCTCGATCCGAGTACGATCAGATAGTTGGCTATTCTAAATAGGAGAGGCTTTACGAGAAAGGAAATCTCACCGATGCAAATGGTTATAGAGAATGATCAAGATGGGGCTGATACCAATCGGGTCCAAAACTCTGAAGAAATCGGGTGCCTTGTGATCACAAGCGATGATGAAGAGTAGAATTTGCTTCTCATGATAGTTACTTTAAGTATATCAATTGATTTGTTTTTCTGTTGTTGAAAGAGGCCTTGTATAGGTCATCACCATGTTGTAACGTAGTCGTGGATGCGACAAATTCGTGCACATAGTCCGTGTGTCTCACTAAGGGATACACCTGGTCCTTGAGTTCATACTTACGCACTGAATGAACAAAGCTAGGAATAGCTTCTTCAATAGTTTCAGTCGAAGTAAGAGAGATGTTACTCATAGTAGTCAGTGAAGTAGAGTTAGTCATAAGAGAAGAGATAGTTGCTTCATATTCTACTCTCATAGAGACAGAAGATTAAGCTCACTTTATATAGAAAACACAAAGAGGGGAACTTCACAAACCTACTTAGCGCAAAGTGCCGTCTTGTTACAAACAACCATTGTGTACTGGACTTACCTAATTCAGGTTGTTAACCCCACTTGGAAAAAGAACAACACACCTACCAGGATGTGTTGCCATTGTTCCCAAGTGAGCAAGACGCACGCGCTCACAGAGCCTTCTTCATGGCGGGTGCATACGTGATGCGCATATTGTTTGTGGTTATATCCCACTTAGGGCATATTCGCACTCACTCAGCACAACACACCACAGAGAGTGCACCGCATGAACGTAGCAAAATCGGTTCAATACTTATCCCGTCAGAGTGTCTGCTAATGCAAATATGATGCACTATTGACATACGCTTCGGCTTATGAAAGTGGGAGCGTGGACCTCGCAAATGATAGTATTAAACCTCTGGATGAATCCAATTTAGATTTGTACGATGAGGCGCTCTCCGAAGCGGAACCAACCCGACCTTTGAACATAAGTAAGCTTATAGATACAGCTTTCTAATAAAAAACATGAAAATATCAATTTAGTATTGATATATCCACACTAGATATTAATATGGGCAAATTTTACAAAAATATATTTTTTAGTAAAAAAAAGTAGTAAAAACGGTGCGAATCAAAACGTGACTCACGTGTTTAAGCTTCCATCATTGGACATTTTTGAGAGAGAATGGGTAGAGTCGTGCGACCTACAATTCTGTGAATTTTTAGGTGAGGATTCTTCCTCACCTGAGATATTTTTAAAAAGGTCAGATTGTCAGGTTCGGATTGGTATCATTGCCCGCTAATGCATGATTGTTTAATGTATTTAGTCTCGCCAAGTAAAGACGGCGGTTCCCAAGGGGGATCGCCACTATTTATAACATTAATATAGGAGTGTATGTGAGAGACTTTACCAGCAAAACCAGCATGACGCTATACCAAAGTGCCACGTGTGCGAAGCGTGGTATGAGTCAGGTGTAGGTGAGCTGGAGATAAGACCAAGCATTGAGCGTAGCACGATACAGGGACCCTGACAGTTTATAATTGCGTTCCTAAGGCCTCTATTTATGTTTATCCGGCCAGATGGCTTCAATATGTACCAAGCGGAGAGGAGTTACCACATCAGACAAGTGAACATTGGATCACACCCCAAGTGACAATTATAACATGCAAGTGGCTCTTCGAAAGTAAAGCAAGCTACCGAGGATGGCTTAGTGACAGAATGTACTATGACCTGACGCAACTTACAAGAGTAGCGAATACGCTCTAGTATAGTCTATCAACATTGTGCTGATATCGGGAACCTGACACATACAAAGAAAATTTTATGAAGTGTATTCCAAAAACAAAAGATGTTCAAAATAGTTATTTTCGTAACGTTACTTCAAGTCCCTCACAACCCGAAATATTTCACCCACGTGCACGTCCGCACACTCTCCGAAAATACTTCTGGTGTCGAAAGTGACCATACTTTTCATCGCTTGTATTATCTTCCCAGTTGCATCCCATTTCTCAAGAAGTCTCGTTTTCCTATTCACAGTCCCAATATGTTCTTTTGGAGGCAAATGGATCTGACGAAAATCATTTCTTTGCGCTAAAATGCTTCCTGAGTGTTCAGTGCTTTTCAAGTCAATATTTCCACTGTGGGGGATATGCCCAGTGTTTTCCTTTTTAAATTTCTCAGGAGACAACTCTCCGGTTTTAAGAGGGCCTGTCAGAGGTATTCTTTGAACTTTGGAAGACTTCTGTGGAGGCATCACACCATGTTTTACTGGGTGTGATTGATTTTCCAAATTTTCTCTTTCTCTCTTTCCAGGGCTCAGGGAATTTGTTGAAGTTATCACTTTAATTGAAGTTCTTAACCTTTTCATAGAATTTTTTCTCTTCGTGATGGGCGACAAGTGGATTCGTGCGTTAGAGGTAGACTTGAAGGTATTGGAACAACCGTGGTGTCCAGGACTGTGCTCTGGCTCATGGTGTAGTTTTGGAGAATCATTTTTAACCTTTTCGGGGGACAAGGGTCTTTTTTTTACACCAGGAATTAACTTCGTCGACAAACATCGATTTTGGTGGGAACCAGTATTGGCTGGATTTGAATCTTTGTATCTTGTGGATTCAATTTTTGAGGGAACGCACAAACCTGTTGAGATATTTTCACTTGCTAGATGCTTGAAGTTTTTTGGGCTGGGCGATCTCTCACCAGAAGAAGAGCATTGGATTTGGTGCATGGTCCCCGAACGTTTGCCTTTATCAGTTGAATTTTCCAGTGCGTATAACCTGGACGAGTCCATATCCTTACAGCCAGAGAACGCCTTTTCGATTATATGAACATCAGGAATGAGATTTTCTTTAATATCCGGAGCTTTTGGAAATATTGAACATTTCAATTGGCTTTTTTCAACTGCTGACATTTCCTTGCAAGTACTCTTCTCGGAGAATGTGTTGGAAGTTTGATGTAAACCAGCTTGCAATTTTGCAATTTTGAAATCCAGAACAGGTATATCTTTGCCCAATTGAAGTGAGGGACTTTTCAAATCTCGATACGTGGTGTTTTGCTGTTGTAAACTGAAATTATGTCCCTTTTTAATCTTTTCTGATTTTGGTGATTTTTGCTCTTTCTCTAAACACCCCAAAAGAACTGAATCCTGTGGTTTTAGCTGGTTTGATCTTGCTGAGTTGGTATTTTGAGATCTGTTAGCCGAAGGAAATTTCTCAATATTCCGATAGCATTCCTTCTTTTCTTCAATATCAGTGTTTATGGTGGATCTTTTATTGCCCTTGTATATTTTTAAAGTCTCTGGATAATAATTGAAAGTGGAACATTCTGTATTATCGTGATTACTCTGATTTTTCTTGAGTGAATTTGGAATAGTTGAATTCTGAGCCACAGAATGTTCGGATTCAGAATTCCCCACAAAGTCTAAAAATGTCTCTTTTTCACCTTCAGCTTTTTCGCTTGGCTTTTCACTCCTTTCTTTCATGTTATTTGTCTTTTCTTCAATGGACGATATTGAAATTTCGGCTTTCGAAAGCAGAAGTTTTACATTTTTTTCCGCATGCAGAAACTTTTTTTTGGCACAAATTGATTCATCTGGTTTCCGTTTTATCAAGGCGGGGAAAGAAAACGAATGGTTCAATTCTGAATCTTGTGGGAAAGTAGAGTTGGGTGACGGAAAGCCTTGCTTTGATTTAGATTTATTAAAGACGGTGGCCGTCTCTGGTCTCATGGCATTATCTGGTGTCTCTGTCCGTAAGTTTATTATAATGCATTGAGATTTATCTTTCTCGTTTGATGTTTTCAAAGGATTTAGGGAATTAATATGAAGGAAATTCTTCATACTGGATGGAGATAAAAAATTATTGTCCTTAGCATCTCTTTCGCTTTGTGGGAGTCTTAATATGTTGCTAGTATCGAGAGAATTAGAATCAGAACTATTCAGGAAAGGATAGGTTTTGAAAGGCTCATCAAATGGTTGGAGTAGCAGGTACAGCCGCTTAACTTGTGATTCTAACTCTTCTAACGTGGCATTATTGTTAACCTTCTCAATGAGCTCATTTAGAAATTTTACACCAGGTTTCAATCTCCGCCCAATATCAATAAGTTCTTCTTTCGACATTCGTATATCGGCCGCAACTTGGCTTTCAATAAGTGTAGATGCTAATTGAGGCGACATTGGTCTTGGGCTTTCATAACTTTCTGGTACAGCGTCTCATAAGACAGAGTTCACTCTAGCTTCTGTGAATTTTTGGATACCCTGCATTGCTCCACATTGTTTGTTCATTGTGCTGAGGAAAAATTGTCAGCATTTTATAATTTCATGTTTGTGCCGGGTTTTCATCACCGGGTATATCCGCATTGATACTTGCGCGCTAGTACACTCCGATTTCGGGGTACTCGGATGCCCGTTAGAGGTCTTCAAAGTTCAAACAGCTTTACTTGATATAAAACACTGTAATTTACTTTTAAGTTTTCAAGAGATGAGATGTTGCTTTTGTATATTCAGGATTTTAATATGTTCCAATTTCCTTGTGTGTTGTTTAGGTAACCCAACGCTCTCGGAAATGATATTGTGAGAATTTGCCATTCGAGCTTCCTTCACTTCTCTTTCCGTTGGAAATATTGGGGGCGTATACTCAATGGAATGAATGCTTTTTGGCTTATTCACTTGTGATTGAAGCTTTCATTTTTTTTTTTCCTTTTCCTAGAGTGTCTCCCGTAAAGCCTTCTCCTTGCTGCACCAAAAATGTAAACAATTAAAGGTCAATTTCAAACCCTTACAAACATAAGTGAGTTGATTCTTAATTGGACTAGACAAAGTAAACGAAATATTTGAAGCAAGCTCTTTAATCGAGCTAATGTTTTTATAAGCTTCATAGGAGTTGGTGAGTATTTTAGGCGTCCAAACGTGTTCAGGGTTCGCTATCGGTATTCAATTAGAAACATAAATTTGTAGTCAATAAATAGTCAATTCGGGATCCGAAAGCCACAAATTGGAGGCCAAGAAGCGGTTTTCTACCGTCAGTAATTTAAAGATCAGGATAAGTGCTTTTGGGTACCCAGTAAGGAAACCAAACTTAGGTTATTCGACCTGGGTCCTGCTTCATGGCGCGAATTTTTCCCAATGAGCGATGTATTAATGATTTTTCTTAAACTGTGAAGTATTGAGTGTCAAATCCAAGTAGTTGGTAATATATAACTTCGGACCTAGTTACTATTATCGCTAGACCTTTAGGGTTCGAACTACACATAATGCTGAGCAAACTTTTCTCATTTTGAGTAATAAAAAGACCTTTTCGCCCAAAAATTGGAGGAAATTCTGTTGTTTTGTGGCTTTTCTTAGAAGATGGTGTGCCCCTTTAGATTGAGTAGTAAGTTGAGGAATGAAGCAATTTTTCAACCCAATCAAAGAAATTAAATTAGAGAAATTTCATTATTAGTCCATCCGGTTTCAGGTTTAGTGATTCTCCAGGCAAAGGGTAAAAGGTATATCCATTTTTTTTTGCCTGATACATCTGATTAAAGGACGAAGGTGGTAGTTAGACCATCACCTTCAAAAACTATATAACTATAGAAAAACCTCTAAACAGCTCCCAAGTACACACTGACTGGCAAGCCTCGCTCACTTCACGCCGAAACAACGGCAAAAGTGCTCTAGCTAGCATGTACCTGTAACATGAATGAATGATACGTCATCGTCCCAACGGAAAGGTCTCGCCCAATGCTTTCTTCAATTCCCGAGGTAGAAGAGGCGCAGGGTCCGTACCTTCAAGTGCCTCTCTTCTCCTTCTCGAGTACACTCTCTTGACGGTCTTAACGAACCAATTCAACTTTCTCAAATTCTCATAGGAGGTGTCAGCCGGCGCTAACATCTCATTGAGATTCATGGGTTGGGCAAAACCAATCTCTTGCCACCATAATTTAGACGACTCACATGAGTTATAGGTGTGTGAAAGAATACCATTCTTAGGGACTAAGTAGGAACAAAGGTGGCATTTCATCAATCTCCTATTCCCAGCCAAGTCAAAAATTGGAACATACGATCCAAAATGAAAGAGATGTAATGCTGTTAAGTCTTTTCTTCTCAACCATTCTAGTTTATGGAGTTCTTTCCAAAAAGTTTTCCATCTCTTGGTTATGCCAGTAGCAGGACAGATCTCTGTAAACCTACCAGGCATAATGGGTGGCAACTTCTCTTGCTTTTTCCTGCTCAAAGATTTGAACTCATTACGACCAATAGTCTTCCTCTCACGATCATCAAGAAGGGGTGTCGCAGTGATGAGTTGATCAAGGGATGTCACCTCATACCGTACGGTGGAAGTTCGTTCCTCAATAACGCGTGCCCTAGGTACCACCTTTTTCCATGCTTCGAAATATTGTATTTCATTTTCCGAAAATGTCCAGTGCAACTGATCAAAGAACCTTCCCGATTGCTCAAGTAAAAAGTCAGCAGGGGAGAGATGGACAACGCCCACCCCTAGTGTGTGGAAGGGCTAAGCTTTAATACACCAAAGATAGACGTAGGTTGATGTCCTTTTTTTTTTTAAAGAAACAAATCATATTATAGGAAAAATATATATCTAACTATAAAAACCGACAATATGTCTGGCTAATGTACTGAGTTATTGGTATCTCCGGCTTTCCCAAGCCCTAGAAACCTCCCCTTACATTATCCGTTGTGTAGATACGTATCAACTAGTCAGTGCCTTACTTCGCGCCAACGCCATCTTCAATTGTCTACCCGTAAGAACTCTTAGAGGAACCCCCCTACTTTGTTCTTGGCGTCGAGAAAGGTAGACTCGGCGGACTGTATCAACGTACCAATTAAGGTTGCGCAATTCTTCATAAGTGTTTGTTAATGGTGCCAACATTGATTCTAATTTCATAGGAGTTTGAATGCCGAGGAGTTCCCACACCTTTAATGTTTCTCCACACTCAGTATATAGATGAAATAACCGTTGAGTCAGGTTTACCTCCTGCAAGCAAAGAAGACACTTATGATCCCTAATCGGGCGCTTAGTGTCATGAAACGGAACATGAGATCCAAAGTTGAATCTATGAATCGCCTGTAAATTTAAGTGTTTTTTCCATTCGAATTTGTGTAGCTGTTTCCAGAATTTTTCCCATCGTCTCCTCCTCTTGACCTCCGGGCATATTTCCGTAAATCGTCCCGGCATAACCGGTGGAAGAGCTTCTTGTTTGGTTTTACTCAATGATTGAAAGTTCTTCTTCTCACAAGCTTTCAACTCATTTGGGGTGAGGGAAAATCCATGCTCACCTCCATCCGGTGCCTCATACGTCTGTTCAATCACTGTCTCCTCTGGGAGTACTATAGGAGCAACATTTCGTGTTCGCCGTGCAACCTTCAACCATGCTTGAAGGTAAAATTTTTCACTGCGGGTAAACGTCCAGTCAAATTTGTTAAAGAATCTCCCACTTGAATCAAGTAAAAAATCCGAGCAGTTCAACCCTTTAGCTCTTGAGATATGAGTTCGTCGATCGCGAGCGGTGATCTTAGCCATATGATGTATGAGTTTTAACCTCATGTATTTGGTATACCAGTCCGACTCTTCTCCCAATGTAGACAAGAGCACAGCTGCTCGATGTCCAAGAAGTTGTGTTCTCATTTCAAGTAATCCATAGCCTCCATTTTTAGGCCTAGCATATAATTTCTCACATGAAGTCCATTTGAAAACCTTATGGATCTGATCATCCATTTTCCGAAGTTGACTATCGCCCATACATTGAACCAAGTCCTTGTAAACTGTCCGAGAAGCCACCAACATATTCGTGCAAATAGCTCTGGTGATAATATCGATCTGCATATATCCGGCTTGCATCGTAGTGAATGGTAATATGGATAAAAACCTCAGCCAATCCACTCCGTTAAGAGTAAGTCCTAGATATTTCAAATCCTCCGACCAAAGGTACGATTGATTGTAAGAGAATATATTCTGCTCATAATCAGCGTAGTCTTGGAAATGTCCTCTAATCGACCGAACTATCTCTAAACACTATACCTCCGTATTGAATACCTCCGTCCCAACCAGCCTCTTAACAAATATCTTATGTTATGGTTTGTCAGGGGATCTTGGAAAGCGGCTAGATAGGTAAGGACTCACAAAGATAACTTAATATGTATTGAACTAGACTAAATAACCGCTAACCTCTAAGAAGAACTTAGGGAGCATTTCCCAACATTTTATACCTAATATCAAGGTGTGAGGCATACACAAGGGTAATCATTACTTGGTGTAAGGGGAACTTAGCACATGATCGGGTGGGGGACTCTGTACTGCATAATCATTGCTTGGCATGAGGGATAATTGGCACGTGACTATCGACAGTATCAACAGAGGCTGCTGAGGCGCGCTGTATCCTTCACATCTTAGAAAATTCCGATATAGTGTAACGGTTAGCACGGTTCGCTTTCACCGAGCAAACCCGGGTTCAACTCCCGGTATCGGAGATTTTCATTTTTTTTTCCAAAATGAAATTTGGAAAGACCTTTTATTGACGTTAGAGAAACGATATACAACATTTCGGAAAATACTATTTGTTGATGTATTATGTGAGATTTTCCGTCGACCATTGGTACGTGGGTCTCAAGTGAATAATTTTTCTCGTGGTGAAACATTCTGGATTTTTGATCAATGTGAGGTTTACGTACAGAGTGAAACGTTTGCATGTGAATATCGCACTTTAAGAATACCCTGACTTTAAGCAATAAAATTAAATTTCTGCAAATTCTTAAAATACAAAAGTTCGGGTTAAAAAACACATTATATGATATAAAAGATAGTTGGGTTTATGCGCCCCTAAGAATGGTATTCTTTCACACACCTATAACTCATGTGAGTCGTCTAAATTATGGTGGCAAGAGATTGGTTTTGCCCAACCCATGAATCTCAATGAGATGTTAGCGCCGGCTGACACCTCCTATGAGAATTTGAGAAAGTTGAATTGGTTCGTTAAGACCGTCAAGAGAGTGTACTCGAGAAGGAGAAGAGAGGCACTTGAAGGTACGGACCCTGCGCCTCTTCTACCTCGGGAATTGAAGAAAGCATTGGGCGAGACCTTTCCGTTGGGACGATGACGTATCATTCATTCATGTTACAGGTACATGCTAGCTAGAGCACTTTTGCCGTTGTTTCGGCGTGAAGTGAGCGAGGCTTGCCAGTCAGTGTGTACTTGGGAGCTGTTTAGAGGTTTTTCTATAGTTATATAGTTTTTGAAGGTGATGGTCTAACTACCACCTTCGTCCTTTAATCAGATGTATCAGGCAAAAAAAAAAAAAAAAAAAAAAAAAACTCCACGAGTTCTTACTCAGTACATTAGCCAGACATATTGTGGGTTTTAAAGTTAGATATATATTTTTCCTATAATATGATTTGTTTCTTTAAAAGGATCGACAAATTCCGCAAGAAAATCATGCTTCGGTACCCTTACTTCTGAAAATCCACTTCATCGATGTGTGAAAAGAGGTTTCCTTAAAGAAGAATTGCGGGAAAAGTCGGAAATACAACTGACCACTGAGTTAAGTGTGTAATGCGTGTTAGTATTTAGGCTCGAGGGCGCAAATCCTAAGGGAGAAGCGTGCAACGCACGATTCTCGGAGCGCATCCCGTAGGGGAGGCGAGGAAATTCTCGCTCCCAAATAGTTAGTGAGGCTTACTTTTTAAGCGAAACAAGATTAAATACATATAGGTGGACGTAGGACTTATCTATAAATAAGTCTGAACCATCTCTACCAAACCTGTGAACTCTGTAAGACAAAGACGTAACGGAGTGCACGTGACGCGGTATTGGGTATTTGCTAACAGATTAGAAGTCAAATTGCGCTAACCATTACGTTATGGAAATTTGATCTAGTAGGGCTCCAAAAAGTCCTGCCGGTATTTGGATGGAGTTTGCCTCCGATGAAAATTTTGCGATATGCAACTGCGAATGCTTATCAAGAAAAGCAAACCGAGAACCGAAGCATCAGAACTCGCCAGAGAGACGCTGCAAGGTGAATTGAGTGGCACCAAAGAGAAGTTGCTGAGGTTTGTGAGGATAGTTTTCATAAAACTCAACACGGTGTCACCAACGAGTGCGTAAGAAATTGGTGCAAGAAGATAAGGGAGGTGTTCGATGAGAGTTTGAGTTATCAAAGAACGCTACCCACATCATTGACTTCGACAAGGCGGACTATTACGGAAATGGCGGAAAGGAAGCGAGTGGGAGCGATTCGTGTTAAGAATCCCGCAGCATCAATAAAGCCGTATTCGAGGATAGTAAAACATTGAATGTTGAGGTTTGTGAGAATAGTTTTTTTTTCAATTCCACCATAACAGAGGAACCCCAATATTACGACTCGGGAAGCACAACAGAGAGAGTCGGGTAAACGAACCCAAGCGACTCGTGATCGCCGTCTGACGCCAACAATTGCCTCTGACAGGGAAAGACTCCAAGGGGATATGATGAACCAGATTGGTACCTCACGAGAAGCGGACAAGAATTTACGACGATCTCTAGCGAGTACTAGACATTTCTGATTTAGAATACAGCCTTCGTATCTACATGGCATGTTGCGAACACTGGTTGAAGCGTACGAAACGTCATGGATCACGTCACGAGAAGACGGGAAGGATTACATTTCAGCCACAAAGCCTGGTGACCACCCATTTTTGAGCAAAGTTGGGTTTATAACTTGAAACAAGGATGAAAAGTGTTTACAGTTAAAACTTCAATGGAACTTGAAATATTTGATCATAGGCGCAACGATTCGGGTTTATTGGAAACTTGAAGATGCCAGAGTCGTCAAACCTCACCTACCTGAAGACATATTTTACCACTTTCTTGAGTGTAAACGTGTATCTCATAAAGTCTTGAGGCCACTCGAGAATCTCAAAGATCTCACACATCGATGAGCCGGTAAATGGTTACAAGGCAGTGAGGTGTACAACTCTCAGGAACTCGCGAAAAGGGTAATGAGTCAAGGCCAGACTCACCATACACTCCTAAACAAAATGGATTTGCAAAAGTTATGAACAAGATATCATCACCCAGTTCACGGGAAAACGTGTAACATTTTACGGATGACTCCCGTTTCACCTCCTTGGGTTTCATTTTCTTTCTTTCCGATTAAGAAATGGTGGAATCCCTGAAGGAAGACAAATGTTTATTCCTTCAAGTTTCACTGGTTCTCCCACGTGTAGCTGGCCTCATCACCTTCAGCTGCGGAACAGGGAGATTTTATTCCAAATAACTTAGCATTTTGTTACGGATGACCAAAACTGAATTATAAGACCTTTGTGTTAGGCCTCCCCGCCAAAAACTCATAAAATGAACCATGATAGGAAGTATCGTCCCGTCTGCCTATCCTGCGGTTTGTCCACTGGACTTAGAACACCCAAAGACTAGCGCAGTTGATTGACAGGGGATTTGGAACCGACCCTATTTGACGCGTTCTCCATGGCGAACCCCGTAGTGATCCAAAATGAGAACAGTCTACCTTTATCACCAGATACCAAACCTGGATCTCGGCTCGAGCGAACAGGGAGGTGAAATTGGTCGCCGATTGACTTGGATAGCAACAGTCTTTGACTCACGAAGTATCAGGGGAATCACAATCGATAAAATTCGAATAACACTGTCAGGGGAAGTTACCTAGGAAATTACCAGCCCGCCGGGTACAAGTGATAGTATCGCGGGCCTAACTGGGTACAAAGTGTTAGAGGATTTTGACGAAGGTGATATGCACGAAGGATTTTATATTTTGAAGAAAGTATGGAAAATATGGCAGGGTGTTTCAAGAAAGTCCTTTGAGATGAGTATTGGAATATCCACACAAACATTGACATGGTCGGGAAATGTCATATACGCGGAAAATGAACCAATGACATTGCCATACCATGAAGATACAAGAGCGTTAGAAACTGCACCTTTTGATCAAGAGGTCGACGATCCAAACAAAAGTAGCCATATCGTGATACCGAATCGGTCGAATGTTGTCACGGTCGATGAAGTACGTAACGGAATGATATTGAGTTTGTCTCGTTCAGTACCAATTTTCAGGAGTGTGCAGATCAGAGTGATCAGACCGAAGCCCTTCGGCGGACTTCGGAAAGAAGAACTCGATGGGGAGCGATGCATCGACCTGTCTGCCTATCCTGCGGTCTGTCGACTGGACTTAGAAAACCCAAAGACTAGCGTGGCGATGGACAGGGGTTTCGGAACCGACCCCATTAGACCTGTTCTCCATGGCGGATCCCGAAGCGACGCGGAACGAGAACAGTCGTCTCTGATACACGGAGAGACCAAAGACGCCAATCGCACACCAAACCTGGGTCTCGGCTCAAGCAAACAGGCAGGTGGACATGGTCAAAGACTGACTGAGGAAGCGAATTTGGAATCTCTGACCCGCGAACTGGACTTTGTCCCGGGAACTGGTATCGAAGGAGACAAACCTCTACCTGGGGAGGCTGGTGACGTCGAGAGTGATGTACCTATCGAAGGACCCATGCCATTGGAAAAACACCCCGGGGATATGAGCGACTCTTGCGGAGCAGAAACCTCGCCGAGTGCATCAGAGCCTGTCAAAGAGAGTTCAAACCAAGCCACGGAGAGCTTAGAACACGATCTGACACCAGAAGTCCACGACGTGATAACTGGGAGAGACGGAGATCGGTTAAGATACCTATACGGTTTAGGGACCGAGGAGGAGAGAGAGCTCACGAGAGTCCATGGAAGGAAAACCGGGAGCAACGAGGAAAGGGGAAGTTACCGTACGCGATCTGAGAGAGCGGTTAAGATACCTATACGATTTGGGGACCGTAACTTTGGTAACATCTTACTCAGAGGACGAAGAGAGTGAACAACATCAAGGTGAAGAAGACTCTTAATGGTGTAATCGACGATGCCTACACGTTTTGATTTACAGTCATAATGCAGGGATGGGTTCGGATAGTAAACGGGATGTATTGTCCTTGGCTGTCGAAGAGTGTGCAGATCAGAGACACCTGACTATAACCAATCAGCGGGACCTTGATAGGCATTTTCCCGTCTGACAATCCTGCGGTTTGTCCACTGGACTTAGAACACCCAAAGACTAGCGCAGTTGATTGACAGGGGATTCGGATCCGATTCTATTAGACCTGTTTTTCTTTTTCATGGGGGAACCGTTGAATGGGGAGCATTTTTTTTTTTTCTCAGCTATCGATTTACTATTCCATCAGAACTTTTGACCGCGGTAGCTTCGGTGTATGAATACCCCATACATCGTTAAGACCAAACTATTCACACGTTAGGCTACCAAAAAGGGAGGGGGTCTCACATAGACCCCTAACACTAGGGTATGACAACACGACCGGCTATGTTGGTTACTCAAGTCAGTTTAAGATATTTCGGCCAGCCTTCGGAGCCGAAAACTTGAGTTGGTCAGCCTTCAGAGCCAAAACTTGAGTATAGTCGGACGAACAAACAGAAAATCTCAGGTGATTACGAATAAGGGAGTTTTTTTTTCTTGTGGTGGTAAACTTTTCCCGAACTGTGTCAGACTCCGATGTCTAACTGATTTCGGGCATGACGACCCATTTCAATCAAACCTTCACGAAGTGACTTGGTACGAATCAAAAGAACATCTAGAAGAACACTAAGGCTCCCGAGCTAACTGCTTTATCAGCGGCGAAGGAACATCCAGTGTATTGATTGGGATCGTGGGTGATTAAGGAGACAATGTGAAGGAACAAATGCTATAAATGGATAACCAAAGGGGTTTTAGTTGTGTGGCCAAAACATTATCCTTTTTCTGTCTACCCGAAAGACGCATTGGCATAAAGATGAAGGCCATTCGGGAGAAGCCCTCCGAAACATACTACCTACCAGAGTTCGTGTGGATATGTCCACTAAAGCGTTGTCTGTAGGAATGTATGGGGAGATGGTTACGAGAAAATTTTGTTGAGATTTGTGAGGATAGTTTTCATAAAACTCGATTTCGGTGCAACCAGACAGTGCTGAGCGGTCACAAGATGACCTGTCACGCAACGAGCAGTAAATACCCGATGCCACATCCATTAATAACTAAAAGATCTGTTTTAAATGGAAGTAACATCGAGGGAGTGTTAGTATTTAGGCTCGAGGGCGCAAATCCTAAGGGAGAAGCGTGCAACGCACGATTCTCGGAGCGCATCCCGTAGGGGAGGCGAGGAAATTCTCGCTCCCAAATAGTTAGTGAGGCTTACTTTTAAGCGAAACAAGATTAAATACATATAGGTGGACGTAGGACTTATCTATAAATAAGTCTGAACCATCTCTACCAAACCTGTGAACTCTGTAAGACAAAGACGTAACGGAGTGCACGTGACGCGGTATTGGGTATTTGCTAACAATGCGTCACATACTCGCATGCACCGAATCCCAACAAACAATGAATCAATGTGACGAAATGTATGACAATTCTTTATGTGAACTGCTACTTTTTCGTATTTTTATTGAAAAAATGCATTTTTTATTTTTTTATTTTTTTTTATTAAAGATTCATCTTATTATAGGGCGCTAGTTTCAGGGAGTCTCTCACTCACCCCTCACTAACAAAAATAGACTAACTAAAAACCTATAATAGATCGCGATTCCACCCCAGGTGCCTCGATCATAGTAGCCTAGTATCGATGCATGAACTCCCTCATCAGCTTTTACCCTGCTTTGGGACTTCTACACAAGAGTAGACTCTGCATACTAATCATTACTTTTTCCTGTCATCGTCCAAGCGGGGCTGTCTGCCCAAGCTCCCTGGATAACTGCTTAACCAGGAGGGGAGTAATGGCGACACTATGTCTTACTTCTCTGAGAAGTCTACAATAGACTCTGTAAACAACTTTTACAACCTGTTTATCGTCAAAAGGTTGGATGAAGATATATCAATTGGGGCTAGCATTTCGCGGAGATTCTGTCGGTTATTAAGGTATTAGGGAGCGGCAACTGAGGGAGCACGGTAAGGACACGACACCGAGAAGGAATGGGGCGTCTCGGTGCGGGAAAAGAAGTGAGAAAATTTCCTATCTCCGTTTGGAGATTATCCGAAATTAACCGATAGCAATAGTTTATTATAATCTATTCGAGGACGTAGACTTAGTGCAAAAAGTCGAACCTCGTGATAACCTTTTACTACCGTAGTTATCCATCACGCAGAGGACGCGCATCTGAAACCCAGTTGTCGTATTCTCCAACATATATCTGGTCTTTGAGTTCATACTTACGCACTGAATGAACGAAGCTCGGGAAAGCTTCTTCAATAGTTTCAGTCGAAGTAGGAGAGAGGTTACTCATAGTAATCTGTGAAGTAGAGTCAGTCATAAGAGAAAAGAGTAGTGGCTTAATTTCTTATCTATACGAGACAGAGAATTAAGCTACCTTTTATAGAAAACAGGGAGGGGAACTTCACAAACTTACCTAACGCCTAGTGACGCCTCACTGCGGGCACCTACCCAATGCCAGTGTTGTGCGTAAATCTCATTATGGCAAAATTTGAAAATTACTTCGTTGATTTCGGTTATGAAAACGTACGCAAAACACAGTGTATAAGCGAGCGTCTCACCAAGGATCGCGTAGCCTTTTGGGTAATATCTACGTTTTGCGTAACATATTCAGCCAGTGCCCTAGATATGTTAAGGTGGTTTAAGGTAAATTAGACTTGTTTCCAGCTCTCTCCTTGTAATCCCGGTCATTATCAGCTCCTAGATGAGCTATCATTCATTCGTGTCACAAGCTTTCACTAGACATGGTACTCTTGGGGTACTTTCTGAGAGAATTGATATGAAGTTGGAAATCTGTATCTACTTGTGAGCTGTTTAGGGCTGTTTTTTTTTTCTGTAGTGAAGGTACTAGTGTCCACCCACCTTTTATTCCTTTATTCCATTGAACCACTCTAAAAAATGAAGGAAAAAACTAAAAAAAAAGACCCTTGGTGTACATTAAATACTGTTGCAAATCATATTTTGGTGAGTACATTCTTCACTATTCACTTTTTTTTTGTAAAGAAAAAAAGATGTATTATTTATGTCGCAACCGTTCTCGATCTACAATACAAGCTGTAGCATTTTTCGAGGATGTTGGTTTCTCGAGAAGTCTCATATTAGAAGTTGAGAAATATTTCTGGGAAGTTTTCGAGCGGTACGCATTAGAGTGGCAAAAAGAGAACGTGGCCGATCTCGTAGAAATTGTCCCTACGAAGAGAAGACGCGAGGCTATTGAGATCTCTTCTCTGGAAGATAGCGAGGAAGAATACTTTCTTGGTAACGATGAAAGTGTTTCCGAAGGCGAGATCAGGACTTACCTTGCGGAAGGAAGAGTACGGTGCCACAACCCTATTGAGTACTTTAGGGATCGGAAGGCGATCTATCCCGTCCTAGGTCGCATGGCAAAAGACTATTTGGCCATACCAGCCATGTCAGCCCCTTCTGAGTCCCTATTTTCACAGGTTGGGGACATTTTTTCGGATAAAAGACGACGATTATCTGCTACCTCAATCAAGATTTTGGCAATCTTGAAATCCCGAGGAAAACTTCCTGATAATATGGCTACTATTGACGAGGACCTGAAGTTGAAAGTGATGGATGCAGATCAGCAAAAGGAAGCAGACGAGGAACCGGAAAAGAGAGTTCACCAGATGAAACTTTCGCAGACTCTGAATGATAATTGGAACATCAGATTAGCTATATATTTTAGTACCAATAAATTGATTGATTGTTTTTAACCTTCCTTTTCCCCTACCTAAGCACGAAGACAGACTCATTATGCTATTAATATGCGTCATAAATTTATGACTTACGTTTACTCTGCAAAAAAAAAAAAAAAAAAAAACTCATTACGTAACATTTTACCAGAGCAAAATTTGGCATTACGTTGAAATTTGGCGTTACGCGCGTTTAAACGCCGTTACGCACACCACTGCCCAATGCTGACATATTCATAATATGCGTCATGCTGGTAGCAGTGCTGCGAGTAATTGGGATAATTAATACTTTTGGAGTAATTTTCGGTATAATTATAATTTTGGGATATAAGTATTAATATGATGTATTAATTATGTAATAATTATACATAGTTCATAATTCCTACATTCTGGTGTTTTTTTTCTTTTACTTTGGAATCCATAAAATTTTCATCGATGGAACAGCCAAGAGCGAGCAGAGTACACACAAGGACCCCCTTGTTCACAAGTCTTCGGGCTAGTTCACGAGCACGAAAGTCTTAACTGGTTCCGTCCGTTTCTTCGCATGAGAGTCTATGCATTTTGGTGATGTGGCCTAAGTAAAGTTGTAAGCATTGAGCACCGTAAAGAATAAACTGAAATATTGTCGATTCGATTATAATTGACAGGTTAAGTTCTCCTCTTTGGCGCAGCTCGAACGGCAAGTCGAGCTATAAATGTCCGTACATTTAAATGCACATGATTAAGAAATATATTTTTGTTTTACCCATCAATGTGTTTCAGCTTAGTGTGTTTAAAGATGTTTGTCGTGTTGATCGGCCAGGCAAAAATCAGACTATAAGTTAGACAATCAGCACACTGAACTTTGAGCTTTCTAAATTCATTAGGTGCCGTGTAAAAATTCAATATGTGATTATCAGTAGCCAGCTTCCCAACGGTGGTAGGGTGAAGCTGGGAGACTTCTTTTCTACCTATGTGTACTTTTAGCAGTGAGGAGTAACGGCGGAAATCTTGATATTTTTTATATTGAAAAGTTTGTATATTGAAAGGTTGTAATCTTTTTCTGCTAATTCAAGGAAAGCTGGATGACTTCTATATTCACTAGAAGCGCCTTATAAGCTTAATAATCGCGCCTTTTTCAAATAAGTCATTTGCCCAAAACCGTGTACCATGCCTATTTGCCTACGTGCCTATACATTCTCTTACCTTAACGCTAAAGCCACGCTAGGCGGAGGATACAGAAGAACATTTTTCGTAACTTAATGGGACCGCCATAATTTATTCGGTCTGAAAAAGGTCACCCCTAGAGTAGAAAAATATCCTACATATAGTTTGGAATATTTAATAGTATAATTATACCTAATTCATACAAGGGACGATATAAGTATTAAGAAAGTTGGTTAATTACTACTTGTATTAATTCCTACATTCATACAAATATTCATACTACATACTCACTCGCAGCACTGGCTGGTAGTGACCCAATCTGGGAGGCGGCTACCACATCCTGTAATGATGTGGTACCCTCATTCCCAAACGAGCTAGGCGTCGCGCTTACAGAGAGCCTTCAGGTAGGTGCGTCCATGCGTATATGTTTACTTATCTTATTCAAGCACTTCCAGCACAACAGGAATTCATCATGCGTCTAACAATGAAGTACTTCGCGCGACTCATCGGCATGCATTTGCTGCGAAGGAATTAGTTGATTTTAACGAATCAAGCTCTCGAAAAGTGTAACCGATGTTCTGTATTTGGTTTTGAGGAATTTTCAAATGCGCTGGAGGCCGCTAATGCTCGCTCCATCGCTGAGGGGGAAGAGGCCATCGCAACTTCGGAGATGTCAAAAGCTACCTCACGAAAGTGCGGTATTAGTAGAAATACGGGGCGTAGAAGACAAATATGTTCAAAAGAGTGTCAGTAATTGGTTTCAAAACTAATTGACAATTTGGTGTTATAGTCTTTACAGGAGGTATGTGCTCGCTATGTGTTAGGCTGTTAGCGCAGAACATGCACATTAATAAGTGCATGTGATGTATATCACGTGAGGCGGATCTCCTGAGATACATAAGTTGCATTGAGTGAGAAAAAGGAGAAACCCCCTTTTCTCCTTTGAGGATTTATTAGGGATTTGAAGAGAGTCAAAGATATACACTTACTTAAATATGAATAATATAACTTACAGAACCCCGTCGCGTTCTAAAGTAATTTCGCGGGATACGGCTGCTCAAATAAACCAAATCACCTCCGAATTTTTAGAATGGACACTACCCCAGCCAAATGTCACCGCGCGATTTAGAATCCCCTCAAAAATTTAAATACCCTCTTACCCTGAGTTCTGTACTAAAAAATTGAATTTAGCTTGAGCAAATTTTTAAATGTCGTGATGCTTTTGAAATCGAGTTCTGAATTTTGAAATTGAATTTTGATAAAAGAAATCGCCTCACTAATAAAATCATCATCTTAAAATCTACAAATTATCTTATTCATTATGGGAATCTTGTGGGGTTTCCAATATCCTTTTATTTTTGTTCTGTTTTTGAATTAAAATTTTTTTATCCTTTCTCATGAAATATCCGGGACATTTCGTGGTGTTATTTTTTGTATTTCAATATCGAAATGGGAATTTCGTGCACCCCACTTTCTGCTATGGAAATGGGATCTCCATCAGCAAGTTCTTCCTAACTTGAACACAAAATTATTTCGACATCTTCAGAAGCCATAATTTTTGTATCTAAATTGAAATTTGGGAAAGGAAAAGTGGTTAGTTTTGCAAACTAAGAAGCTTGCGACTTTGTGTAGACTGGGGTTCATGCAGCCCACTAAAGGTTAAATTGAAATACCTTTGTAAAATATAAAGTTTGGGACAATATACCCTTTGTGGTTCCCTTCATGGCTAATCCAGATTCTTTGCATCAATATGGATCACCATTAATGGTTGGTGATCCAGGTATTCAAGTTTTAATACCAGTCGGAACAATAGCTGACTATTAGTTATATCCGAAAGTCCAGGAGATACCTGACTCAACATCTATCCGAAATTCTGGGAATTCCAGACTCAAATCAGTAATATTGGAAGTTCAACAGCTGTCTTACTTGCCACTGCGGCGGTTCCAACTAGACGCAGTTACTCAGACGCCGATAAGATTAGATTTTTCAAACTGTATGATATTTTCATCAAAATCAATATCTCGCTGATCTCGAGTTCACTTTTGATGCCATCACTGACCCCAAGAAAGTGGATCACCGCAACGATAGAAAAGGGCCTGGAAAATCCCAGGAAGACCATATATAAAGACATTGACGAAAGAACACAAGAATTTATTTTAAATTGATTCACAACAATCCTTCCTTGGTACTCAAGGATGCCTTAACTGCGCTTAAGTGGTCGTTTGAAAATCTTAAGATAAGCGAAACATGCTTTTTTTTAACAAATGAATGTGGGTGATCTTTTCAAAAAGGCCCGACGTGAAAGCATACAACGTAACTCGCCCACTAAGCTAAAACTTCGTTATGGTTATGTAATGGAGATTAGGAGAAATGGTATTGTCTATCTCAAGAATTGTGTCTTTATTGATGAGTCGGCATTTATACAATGAGGCGCACGCGTGGATGGGGGCACCCAAAGGTATCACCCCCGCAGTTAAAACACCCACTATACGGGGTCAAAGTATTACAATTTTGGGGCCAGCAGTAGCTATGGAATTGTCCACACAAGTTATATATTCACTATGCCACCACCCTTGGAAGCGCAAATTAGATTTGGATACGCCAAAACAAAAGCCCTTGAAAGGTACCACTAGAAGACACTTCATGCTGTTCCTTTTAGACTTGATTTTTTCCTTGGACAAAAGTTCAAAATTCAAAACTGCTATCTCGTCATGGACAATTGTTCCATTCACAAGGGTCCCGTCGTCGAGAGGCCAATTGACCTGCATGGGTATCTGGTCCTTTACCTACCACCTTATTCCCCGAGCTTAATCCTATTGAGCAATTCGGGCACCTTGTGAAGAGCCAATTGAAAAAGCAAGACTTCTCTAAAGAATCTTTGGTGGAAATGACACGGAAAGCATCAGTGTCTGTTCCGCGGTTTTACTTCAATAACATTGTACAGCACTCCGTCAACTAATTTGAGAAGTGCATCCGAAAAGAGCCACTTTAGAATGGAAGGGAACTTTATTATGGCCGTGGGGTCGTGCCACTCTTCATACTCGATTCTTCATTACCAACTTCATGGAACTTGTTCGTGTGTCTCTTCTTACTGTATAATTGTGCTAAATTCACTACTAACGGAACCTTAGTACATATGTAGTTGTAGCCAAAGTTTATAAACTATAATATAATCAAAGTTTTGCGGCTCAAAAAAGTATACTTATTAACTTAAAAAAGAATGATGATACATCCACAATAATACCACTTATATATTTGCAGTTTAATGTTTTTTTGTTTTTTGCAGATTCCCTTGAAAGACTTGGGTTCATAATTCAGCCGTTCTTTCAAGTCCTCTTGGATCATCATGCATTAAGATGTAGTAGTAGACCAGAAACTCTTCTTCGTCGTAATCCAAATTTATTCTCGGGTCGGTTGTTAAGACGTGAACCACCAAAGGTTCTCTAATTTCACACTCTACCATCATTTATTTCCAGTTTTTTTTACTAATTTGTTATTTGAAATGATTAGCTAAAGTAGCTAGTGAGAACGTTCATTGTTTGTGGTACAACATGGACCTTGTTTTTGTGCGTGTGCCTCAAGAAAGTTTACAATAACTAGGACTACGCACTCTGTGTGACAAGATCACTAGTTGACTTATTCTAAATTCAAAATTTCAACCATAGTGACCCGAATATGACGTATTAATATCACTGTCCAAATGTCCCGGACATTTGAAACACAAAATAACACCACGAAATGTCCCGGATATTTCATGAGAAAGGATAAAAAAAATTTAATTCAAAAACAGAACAAAATAAAAGGATATTGGAAACCCCACAAGAGATTCCCATAATGAATAAGATAATTTGTAGATTTAAGATGATGATTTTATTAGTGAGGCGATTTCTTTTATCAAATTCAATTTCAAATTCAGAACTCGATTTCAAAAGCATCACGACATTTAAAATTTGTCAAGCTAAATCAATTTTTAGTACAGAACTCAGGGTAAGAGGGTATTTAAATTTTTTGAGGGGATTCTAAATCGCGCGGTGACATTTGGCTGGGGTAGTGTCCATTCTAAAATTCGGAGATTTGGTTTATTTGAGCAGCCGTATCCCGCGAAATTACTGTACTATGAGCAGGACGCGTTCGTAAACTATGCGCGTTCGTGAACCCCGTTCAGATACGTTATGTCGAGGTAGTTCGTTTCAAGTTTGGGCTATCTAGATTTGTTATCGGTTCGCAATCACAATTTTAAATATCGGGACTTTGGGGGTGTCTTGAACATTTTAATGCTAACTCTGATTTTTCTTAATTGAATTTGGAAGAGTCAAATTGAGCCACAGAATTTTCGAACTTAAAAAAAACTCCACGCTGAGACTAAGACAGCTGGAAGTGTCTCCTTTGCGCCATCAGTTTTTCCCTTAGCTTTCCACTCTTTCTTTCATATTATTGGTCTTTCCTTCAACAAAACCTAATTTAGGCATATTCGGGGATGTCATCAAAACCGGGGTCATTTTCTGAATCTTACTAGTAATCAAATCATTTGCAACCATAAAGAGTGCGACCTAGAATGAGCCACGCCGCTGGAGCACGGAGACGGTTAAACGTTCTTCCCTTGCACACTGAAGGTTTTTCCTATAAGCTAGCATCTTATTCTCGAAGTTCAAAAGGAATGTTTAATTAGAGAACATTTTCTGAAAAAATTGTCAAAATTCTAATTTTTAAAGTAGCGAATTTATTTTCTTGTTTCCTCTTTTTCGGGACTTCTCGACTAATTTATCAAATTGTTCGCGCTATTTTGACAATTTAAACTATCTCGAAGTCTTTCTTAACAGTTTTTTTTTTTCAACCAAGGACATGAAATATTAAAAAGCGATAAATCAAAATCTGGCTTTCTTAGAGTGAACTGGTAAGTATATAGTTAGACTAAAACTAAAATAATTCGACTACTGATTCCACTCTTTTCCTCTTGCAGAGCCCATCCACTGGGAGGTCATGGTCGACATAATCCTTAAGCTCCGTATATGGCTTACTTTTACTGGCTGGGGCTACTTAAGGTCCTAGCTAAAATATTCACAAGACTTACCTACTTTACACCCCCAGTTTGAACAGTGTACTAAATGGTGGGTAACAGTACACATTCGAACCTGACACTCAGATAATTTCTCAAAACATATTATGTCAATCCAGCCAATGATGATTGGCATCTAAGCAAGTGCTACGCCTTTTCAAATATTATGAAAAAGAATAGTTGCTCAACTTCCATAAACAAGACGGGTAAACCAATTGTAAAGCGAAGGGCAATTTATTGTAAGTGAGGGCCTCAAGTGCTATTCTTGATACCTTTTCATGATACACTACAATTTCTTTTCAAGGAAGTCTATTTTCAGCAAATTTTAGTGATACAGAAGTTTATTGTCATAGGGCTAAATATGCAATCTAAAACATAATTTCGGCTAAAAACAACCGTTGGCTCATCCAGCTAAAAAGAAGGTTTTTTGAAGGTCGAGCCACAATCTACCACAAGATTTAAAAACGGATGGAACAAAGGTCATGAAACCTGACAATAAACACTTCTGACGGTCACCACCCAATCCATGACAAGATTTAAAACAGGATGACCCAAATTTCATGAAACCTGACACAAATTACCTCTGACGGTCACAACCAATCCATGACAAGATTTAAACAGGATGACACAAAGGTCATGAAACCTGACAATAAACACCTCTGACGGTCACCAACAAATCCATGACAAGATTTAAAAACGGATGAAACAAAGTTCATGAAACCTGACACAAATTACCTCTGACGGTCACCAACCAATCCATGACAAGATTTAAAACAGGATGACACAAAGTTCATGAAACCTGACACAAATTACCTCTGACGGTCACCAACCAATCCATGACAAGATTTAAAACAGGATGACACAAAGTTCATGAAACCTGACACATATTACCTCTGACGGTCACCAACCAATCCATGACAAGATTTAAAACAGGATGACACAAAGTTCATGAAACCTGACACATATTACCTCTGACGGTCACCACCCAATCCATGACAAGATTTAAAACAGGATGACACAAAGTTCATGAAACCTGACACAAATTACCTCTGACGGTCACCAACCAATCCATGACAAGATTTAAAACAGGATGACACAAAGTTCATGAAACCTGACACATATTACCTCTGACGGTCACCAACCAATCCATGACAAGATTTAAAACAGGATGACACAAAGTTCATGAAACCTGACACATATTACCTCTGACGGTCACCACCCAATCCATGACAAGATTTAAAACAGGATGACACAAAGTTCATGAAACCTGACACAAATTACCTCTGACGGTCATCAACAAATCCATTACAAGATTTCAACAGGATGACACAAAGTTCATGAAGCCTGACACATATTACCTCTGACGGTCACCAACCAATCCATGACAAGATTTAAAACAGGATGACACAAAGTTCATGAAACCTGACAATAAACACCTCTGACGGTCACCACCCAATCCATGACAAGATTTAAAACAGGATGACACAAATTTCATGAAACCTGACACAAATTACCTCTGACGGTCATCAACAAATCCATTACAAGATTTAAAACAGGATGACACAAAGTTCATGAAGCCTGACACATATTACCTCTGACGGTCACCACCCAATCCATGACAAGATTTAAAACAGGATGACACAAATTTCATGGAACCTGACACAAATTACCTCTGACGGTCATCAACAAATCCATTACAAGATTTAAAACAGGATGACACAAAGTTCATGAAACCTGACACATATTACCTCTGACGGTCACCAACCAATCCATGACAAGATTTAAAACAGGATGACACAAAGTTCATGAAACCTGACAATAAACACCTCTGACGGTCACCACCCAATCCATGACAAGATTTAAAACAGGATGACACAAAGTTCATGAAACCTGACACATATTACCTCTGACGGTCACCAACCAATCCATGACAAGACTTAAAACAGGTGACACAAATTCATGAAACCTGACACAAATTACCTCTGACGGTCATCAACAAATCCATTACAAGATTTAAAACAGGATGACACAAAGTTCATGAAACCTGACACATATTACCTCTGACGGTCACCAACCAATCCATGACAAGATTTAAAACAGGATGACACAAAGTTCATGAAACCTGACACAAATTACCTCTGACGGTCACCAACCAATCCATGACAAGATTTAAAACAGGATGACACAAAGTTCATGAAACCTGACACATATTACCTCTGACGGTCATCAACAAATCCATTACAAGATTTAAAACAGGATGACACAAAGTTCATGAAACCTGACACATATTACCTCTGACGGTCACCAACCAATCCATGACAAGATTTAAAACAGGATGACACAAAGTTCATGAAACCTGACAATAAACACCTCTGACGGTCACCACCCAATCCATGACAAGATTTAAAACAGGATGACACAAAGTTCATGAAACCTGACACAAATTACCTCTGACGGTCATCAACAAATCCATTACAAGATTTAAAACAGGATGACACAAAGTTCATGAAGCCTGACACATATTACCTCTGACGGTCACCACCCAATCCATGACAAGATTTAAAACAGGATGACACAAATTTCATGGAACCTGACACAAATTACCTCTGACGGTCATCAACAAATCCATTACAAGATTTAAAACAGGATGACACAAAGTTCATGAAACCTGACACATATTACCTCTGACGGTCACCAACCAATCCATGACAAGATTTAAAACAGGATGACACAAAGTTCATGAAACCTGACACAAATTACCTCTGACGGTCATCAACAAATCCATTACAAGATTTAAAACAGGATGACACAAAGTTTATGAAACCTGACACAAATTACCTCTGACGGTCACCACCCAATCCATGACAAGATTTAAAACAGGATGACACAAAGTTCATGAAACCTGACACAAATTACCTCTGACGGTCACCAACCAATCCATGACAAGATTTAAAACAGGATGACACAAAGTTCATGAAACCTGACACATATTACCTCTGACGGTCACCAACCAATCCATGACAAGATTTAAAACAGGATGACACAAATTTCATGGAACCTGACACAAATTACCTCTGACGGTCATCAACAAATCCATTACAAGATTTAAAACAGGATGACACAAAGGTCATGAAACCTGACAATATACACCATCTGACAGATAAAACAGTGACATTCATGAAGTCACAAAACTTACCACCAATCCATGACAAGATTAAAACAGGATATGACACAAATTTCATGAAACGCTGACACAAATTACCTCTGACGGTCACTCAACCAATCCATTGACAAGATTTAAAACAGGATGACACAAAGTTCATGAAACCTGACACATATTACCTCTGACGGTCACCAACCAATCCATGACAAGATTTAAAACAGGATGACACAAAGTTCATGAAACCTGACACAAATTACCTCTGACGGTCACCAACCAATCCATGACAAGATTTAAAACAGGATGACACAAAGTTCATGAAACCTGACACATAATTACCTCTGACGGTCAC
>CM010604.1:0-11690 GCA_003401635.1 Metschnikowia reukaufii
TAAATCAGTACATCCCTAAGATAAATCAGTACATCCCTAAGATAAATCAGTACATCCCTAAGATAAATCAGTACATCCCTAAGATAAATCAGTACATCCCTAAGATAAATCAGTACATCCCTAAGATAAATCAGTACATCCCTAAGATAAATCAGTACATCCCTAAGATAAATCAGTACATCCCTAAGATAAATCAGTACATCCCTAAGATAAATCAGTACATCCCTAAGATTTCAACAATACCCGACTCGGTTGCAACAGATCCGTCAGAGTTGGTACTCACAAAGGTCGTGGTGTACTTACTCTGAGGGAAGACAGATGTCGAAGAAGTCAAGGATCCAGCGGAGTCAGTGGAAACGGCGACAATACCAGACTCGGTTTCAACAGATCCGTCAGATTTGGTACTCACAAAGGTTGTGGTGTACTTCGTCTGAGGGAAGACCGATGTCGAAGAAGTCAAGGATCCAGCGAAGTCAGTGGAAACGACGACAATACCAGACTCGGTTTCAACAGATCCGTCAGATTTGGTACTCACAAAGGTCGTGGTGTACTTAGTCTGAGAGAAGACAGATGTCGAAGAAGTCAAGGATCCAGCGGAGTCAGTGGAAACGGCGACAATACCAGACTCGGTTTCAACAGATCCGTCAGATTTGGTACTCACAAAGGTTGTGGTGTACTTAGTCTGAGGGAAGACAGATGTCGAAGAAGTCAAGGATCCAGCGGAGTCAGTGGAAACGGCGACAATACCAGACTCGGTTTCAACAGATCCGTCAGATTTGGTACTAACAAAGGTGGTGGTGTGATAGCGGGGCACCTCGACAATTGGAGTGAGAACTCCGTCGGACCCAGTCAAAATCGAAGTGGTGGTGTAGGAACCAGTCCAAGTCGATGTACTGGTTGCGGGAACTGGAAGATCAATTATAACTGTCGGCTGACCACCATTTGCTGGAGTTACAGTAGTAGAGCTAGTGTAAGATTGCGTCCAGTATGAAGTGGTTGTGACCTGAGGGAGTTGGACAACAACAGTATTTGTCTGACCCGCTTGGCCAATTATCGTTGTGGAACTGGTTCCGCTGCCTGTCCAATAAGAAGTAACGGTCTGGGTTGGTGTAGGTACATCAATTTCCACTGTCACGAAAGAAGGGTCACCGTTGGTCAGCGTAGCTGTCTGTAACCCTGTCCATGTCTTAGTAGTTGTCCTAGTACAAACTTGACGAACCTGGTAAATCTGGCTTCCAATCTCCGTCACCAAATCACCATTTGGTGCAGTATACTTGATGTTAAGCCCGCCAGCACCATTCCAATTCACAAAGATGATCTTCATTGGGTAGTAAACGCCCGCTTGAAGATTAAACACTGTATTTGCTTCAGCAGGCCATTCGGCCTTGAAGGAATCACCACTAACATCATCAAGCGCATCTCCACAGCATGACTTACCGGCACCAAATTGCAAGTAGCCACCATCGTCCGCATACATGTTGAATGCATGACTACCTGTTTGCTTCGCCAAGAAATATCCTGCAATACTCATGGTAAAGTTAGACACCGAAACTTTGTAACCGTAAAGCGACTGATAATCCACTGTACCACCGCGAGAATTCGTTCCATAATTAATTGCTTGCACGCCAGTGACTGTTTGCAAAAAGCCATACTGACGGTAACCATCATTATAGAAGTTAGGATTCGTCTTAAATTCCGTGCCCAACAAGGGATACTTATAAAAGTCAACTTGAAATCCATTATTCAAGATCGTCGTCGGGTTGCAACCCCTCAAGAAAGGTGTATTCGGAGGGGTCTGAACAATAACCGTCGGCTGACCACCATTTGCTGGAGTTACAGTAGTAGAGCTAGTGTAAGATTGCGTCCAGTATGAAGTGGTTGTGACCTGAGGGAGTTGGACAACAACAGTATTTGTCTGACCCGCTTGGCCAATTATCGTTGTGGAACTGGTTCCGCTGCCTGTCCAATAAGAAGTAACGGTCTGGGTTGGTGTAGGTACATCAATTTCCACTGTCACGAAAGAAGGGTCACCGTTGGTCAGCGTAGCTGTCTGTAACCCTGTCCATGTCTTAGTAGTTGTCCTAGTACAAACTTGACGAACCTGGTAAATCTGGCTTCCAATCTCCGTCACCAAATCACCATTTGGTGCAGTATACTTGATGTTAAGCCCGCCAGCACCATTCCAATTCACAAAGATGATCTTCATTGGGTAGTAAACGCCCGCTTGAAGATTAAACACTGTATTTGCTTCAGCAGGCCATTCGGCCTTGAAGGAATCACCACTAACATCATCAAGCGCATCTCCACAGCATGACTTACCGGCACCAAATTGCAAGTAGCCACCATCGTCCGCATACATGTTGAATGCATGACTACCTGTTTGCTTCGCCAAGAAATATCCTGCAATACTCATGGTAAAGTTAGACACCGAAACTTTGTAACCGTAAAGCGACTGATAATCCACTGTACCACCGCGAGAATTCGTTCCATAATTAATTGCTTGCACGCCAGTGACTGTTTGCAAAAAGCCATACTGACGGTAACCATCATTATAGAAGTTAGGATTCGTCTTAAATTCCGTGCCCAACAAGGGATACTT
This sequence comes from Metschnikowia reukaufii, assembly GCA_003401635.1. Taxonomy (NCBI): domain Eukaryota; kingdom Fungi; phylum Ascomycota; class Pichiomycetes; order Serinales; family Metschnikowiaceae; genus Metschnikowia; species Metschnikowia reukaufii. The sequence continues at coordinate 2,600 of CM010604.1, forward strand.
ATAAAAGTCAACTTGAAATCCATTATTCAAGATCGTCGTCGGGTTGCAACCCCTCAAGAAAGGTGTTTTCGGAGGGGTTTGAACAACTACCGTGGGTTGTCCACCATTTACTGGAGTTACAGTAGTAGAGCTAGTGTATGATTGCGTCCAGTAGGAAGTAGTTGTGGCCTGAGGGAGTTGTACTACCACGGTAGGTTGACTACCATAATCAGGTGTCACTGTTCTTATACTAGTGTAAGACTGCGTCCAATAGGAGGTCGTGGTAGCCTGAGGAAGCTCCACGACAACAGAAACTGTTCCACCGTTATCCGGCCTCGCCGTGGTCGTACTTGTGTAAACTTGTGTCCAATAAGAAGTGGCGGTAGTTGTGGTATATTGAGCAATTGGAGTTGTAGTCACAGATGGGAAAGTGAATTGACATGAACAAGCGGAAGGTGGTCCGTTAGGAGCTGGCCCGTTGTAAGTAATTGATTTTCCGGTAACTCCAAGAAGTCCTCCCGATGAGGTCTTAAACTTTCTTGCAGTGTATCCAGGACCAATGTTTATCTGCATTGATGAAAGAGTAATCCCTAAGAAAGGATCTTTGGTACTAAGCGTCAAGATGCCAGTACTACTAGAATAGTCGAGGTTGGTGAAGATAAAGGTCAGAGAGATAATATTTCCATCCCCAAAACCAACCACAGTATACGTTGGTGGTGTAGTTAAAAGTCCACCACTGAGCCCAAGAATATTTAACTGTGAATTGGACAGGGAAAGATAGATAGTTTGTGATTGAGAAAATGATGTTAGACCCTGGACATTCAACTGAGATCCAGGACCAACAGTTGTGCAGCCGTCACCATTAACAGACGTACTTTGGGACCAAACAGTGTTCAACAAGCAAATGCTTCCGGGGTTGTTCACAGGGTTGAGTGTACCAATGGTAGCAGTGGCTTGCCCGGATTTCGACAGTAAAACAATCGTACCAGTGTTAGAAAAAGTCGAACCACTCCCCAAGTTAAAAGGCATGTTTACCAAACCACCATTGGACACACCAAGAAACATTTGACCATTATTTGTGAATGTCGATAGAGGCTGAATATTAAAGTAAGAACCAACAGCACTTTGCAATCCGTTGAACGATAAGACACCGTTATTCAAGAAGGAGCCAGCCGTGATTGTCACTGAGGATGCAATGCCACCAGAGCTAGTAGCGTAGAATCCACCTTCGTTATCAACGCTGCCGATAATTGCCGTTAAAGCATTGTTGACAATAGAATAATAAACGCCGGGATTGACAGTGATGCCTCCGTTGAAATCAAAGCCCTGGTTTTGAACCGTATTTTTTGTAATCGTAACTGCGGATACTAACAGTAATAGGTACGTGATCACCACGATCACAGTCCCGATGCCTGCTTTCATATTTGATTATTTGATGAAAAAGGTGAATAATTTGGAAGAAAAGCGAAAAAAACATTCTTCCAAAACTGCGCGGCGGTGTACGGTATTTATCCAGCTCATGAACACCGCCCGGGAGGAAAAACGCATACTGCATTTAAATTTGTAAAAACACGCGCATCGCTCGTTAATTGGACAATCTTGCTGCTCAAAACCAAGGCCCTGTGGAAAGCGGCCAACTTGGGCCTCGCCAGCATCCTTGATTGCTTTTCTTCAACGCAGTCACCAGAAGTCATAATCTACTTCAAGCTATTCGCGAGAACTTCGATTCAAATGAATTAACTGATTTCAGAATCATTCGTTTCGAAAGACTTCAGAATTTAGCACTACTTGTCTTTGAAATTACAGACAGTTTTATACCTTTTTGCGAAGGTATAATGTGAAGAGGGGACCAGTTTGCTCGCATGATCACATGCGTGTTCACCCGATTGTTGCTGTTCTAAAAAGGAAAAAAAAAAAAAAAAACGTATTACCCGTTGCCCAAGGAATGTTTTTTTTTTCGAGTTTTTACAAGAAAATAATACCTCGTAGTGTACAAAAATTCAAATTAAATGAAGATGTAAACCTTTTCGAATAAAACTTATTCTTAACTTCATATACTTATTTAATCTTCAAAAATTGTGGGTTAGATGCCTTATGCATGAGAGCGCCGTTCCGGAAAAATACAACACAAAAAATATCGACGCAGAGCGCGCGAAATTTGTTGGAATATGACCTCCGTGCATTCACAGGCTACATGTTCTATACAGTATGGCCTGTTGTCGTGCGCGACCTCTCAGTGTAGGGTAGACACACTACCAAGTGAGTCTACGTATGAGAGCCCTCACAAGTTCAGTGTGAGGTGTCCTTCTAAGGAAGGTTACCCGCACATAGTTATATGAAGTCCAACCTCCTTTTTATTAGTATTATAAATATAATTGTATACCCACTGTTACAATTATATTAAGTAACCTTTTTCAACAACAACAGTTAACACTGACTTCATAGACTATACTCCTTATGTCTGATTCATTGAACCTATCCTCCGTCTCGGTTAAACCTTTCCGTAAGTTTAGCTTCCGTACACAGTCTTACCTCGACCGTAAGGATGAGACGTGTGAGCACATCTTCGATGCTGCGATAGTTGCGTCACAACACCTGTTCACGGACTGGGCATTTCCTTGAATGCATTCTGTAGCGTGTCTGACCAATAGGATTGTTTAGAGTCGTAGACTGCATATTAAGTGAAGGTAGAACTTCTCGCCACTAAAGGACTTTGACTTTTAGAAAGAGTGCAAGGAGAAAAAAAAGAAAATAAGTGAAAGACCAATTTCATGATGCAGATAACTCTAACTATCAGAGTCACACAAAGGTATCTCTTCAAGCATAGTACAGATGGCTGGTAGCCTTTATGGTCACTGCTATTACTATATTTGGAACCTTTACTACTAATGGAATATTCTCTCGGAGGCCTGTCCTGCGGCCAGTCCATATTCATGAACCCTTTCCCTATATCCGATTATAGACGTTGATACATCTATACAGTCGGACCCCATATAGCACAACTAATAAAATTTCCCCAATAATGTTGGGTACTGCATTTTCGTTAGGTACGGGTAAAAGTGTTAGTTTTAGGGGGCCAGTCGGACGCACACGTGACCGTACTTGTGCAGTCTGTTCCCAGCTCGATGCTCGGTGAAAATTTTCTCCTGGCGCGAGCTGAAATTTCCCCCATCATTCTCCTCACCACCGGATCGAAGATACATAGAATCATAAACATAATTCGGGACCACGAGTATAAGGTCCCATCTAGTATTTTTTCCTGAAACGTATACGCATCTAACTTAAGATTTTGCATATAATTAAACAAAAGGTGGTCATGAAAAGTTCCGAAAGCCAGCTTAGCCAGCTTCTTGGTTGCGCTTTCAACCCAAAAGCATCCCAAACAACTCAAAGAGAAAAATAGATAGCGAAATGAGAAGAAAAATTGCAATCTAAATGTGTCGGAAACTTGGAATTTTACGACTTAGATACATAATTCCTTGAGTATATAAAACGACTTGAATTGAGAAAGAAAGGATTAGAAGCACCTTTTGGGAAAGTTTTACATCCTTCGCCTACACAAGCCAATAAATCCGGGAAAAAAAAAAAAAGAGCGGCAGTATCTATTTTCGACATTTAGCGTTGGAAAAGTTGGTTTCCTTCCGCTAGCTACCGAAGTACCACCGGCAGGCAGAAAAAATTTGCTCATCCAATAAGTAAATACACATGAATGCAACAAAGTGTTCGATTCCCATTTAAGTTAAATTCAATTTCATGTCATAAAATTCCACCTCCCCTTTACCGTATACAACTACGTGTCGAGCCACCCGCGCATCGAGCGACCCGCGCATCGAGCGACCCGCGCATCAAGCAACCCCCACGCACCGAGCCAGCTAAACGTGCAAATTGCGAGATTTGAAAGCTCGATCCCTTGGTACCCATGGAAGAATCGATAGTAGAAAAGCAGGCAGAAGTTGAAGCTGCTGCCATAAGCTTAAATATTCAATTAAAAAAAAATCATACTTCTTTCTTGTACGTTTGTCGTTTAGCATTTTCAGGTGGCTCGCACAGCGTTAAAGGTCCGGTATTTCGATAAACAAAACATGCTGGAAGTGCACGAAAAAAAAAAAAAAAAAAAACAGTTACTGGCACGATTCGAAGCGGATTCTTTGAAAACAGGAAAATCTTTACTGCTTTAATGTGCTTCCCAAACATTAGAGGGTTCAAAAAAGGGCAAATAAAATACTCACGGCGCGTGGATGAACAGACCACCTACAGTCGGGATTAATTTACCAACCAAGATTCCTAAAAATTACAATAACATCAAGAAAATGCGTTATAGAGCCGGTAAATATATGTTCTATTCTGAGACATCACAAAAAATCGAGGAGTGGTTTAATCGCGTTGATAACAACATCGTAGAATTCAGCATCTGCGTGCACGAAGTTTACGTAGTTGACGAGATTTTTTATGCCATATGAATTTTACATGCGGTTTAGTGCTTTGTTGTGCTGAGTGAGTGCGAATATGTCCTAATTGGGATAGAGTAACGAGCAATATGCGCATCATGTATGCACCCGCCATGTGAAGGCTCTGTAAGCGCGTGTGCCTAGCTCATTTGGGAGCAAGTATAACACACCTATCAAGGTGTGTTGGCCGTCTTCCAAAGTGGGGTTACCAGTATGGAATTAGGTTATTTCATATGAGTGAAATGAGCTAATTATCAGTACATAATGGTTGCCCGTAGCAAGGCGGCACTTGGCGCTAAGTAGGTTTGTGAAGTTCCCCTCTTTGTGTTTTCTATATAAAGTAAGCTTAATCTTCTGTCTCTATGTGATAAGAAATTAAGCAACTACTCTTTTCTCTTATGACTGACTCTACTTCACAGATTACTATAAGTAACCTCTCTTCTACTTCGACTGAAACTATTGAAGAAGCTATCCCTAGCTTTGTTCATTCAGTGCGTAAGTATGACCTCAAAGACCAGGTGTATCCCTTGGTGGGACACACTGTAGGTTATTGTGGGATTTGGGAGCGGGAAAAGAGGGAGCATGGTAAAGACACGACCACCGAGATGGGACGGGAGGTCGCGGTGCGAGAAAAGAAGGGAGAAAATTTTTCTCTCCTCTTAAAGGGGTAATCTAAATTAACCGATAGCAATAGTTTATTATAATCTATTTGAGGACGTAGACTTAGTGCAACAAGTCGAACCTCGTGATAATCTTTTACTACCGTAGTTACCTACCAGGCAGAGAGCGCGCATCTGAAACCCAGTTGTCGTATTCTCCAACACACACGGATCATGTGCATGAATTTGTCGCATCCACGACTATGTTACAACATGCTTACTCTGACTAATTCTCATAAAGATAACGTCTTCATTTGACTCAGAACCCGTGTATGGTGACTACAATAGCTGCTTTTTTTTTTTTTTTTGGCCTGATGCATTTGATTAAATGACGAAGCGGTTAGTTAAACCATCACCTTCAAAAAACAACTTAACTATAGAAAAACCTCTAAATAGGTCTCAAGTACACACTGACTGGCAAGCCTCGCTCACTTCATCTGAGAAAACGGCAAAAATGCTCTAGCTAGCATGTACCTGTGATATGAATTAATGATACATTATCGTCTGAACGGAAATGTCGGGTCCATTAATTTCTTTATTTCTCGAGGCAGAGGAGGTACAGTGTCAGAACGTTCAGGTGTTTCTTTTCTCCTTTGCGAGGATATTCTCCTGACGGTCTTAATGAACCCAATCATTTTTTTCAAATACTCATAAGAAATTCCAGCCGGCGCTGACATCTCATTGAAATTCGTAGGTTGGGAAAAACCAATCTCTTGCAATCAGAATACGACTCACATCAGTTTTCTTTTTTTTTTTTGTGTGTGAAAGAATACCATTCTTAGGGGCTTATTGTGAAGAAAGGAGACATTTCATCAAACTCGTATTCCCATCCAAGTCAAAAATTGAAACATACGATCCAAAATGAAGAAGATGTAGTGTTGTTGAGTCTTTTCTTCTCAGGAATTTTAGTTTATGGAGCTCTTTCCAAAAAACAATTCCATCCATTGGTTAGGCCAGTGGCTGGACAGATATCCGTAAGCTCTCCATGCCTAATGAGTGGTAACTTTTCTTCCTTTTTCTTGCTTAAATATTTGAACTCCTTGCGACCAATAATCTCCCGCTCATGATCAACAAGACACGTCTCAATGATGAGTTGATCAAGGGATATCTCCCCGTATCCTACTGCGGAGGCTCGTCCATCAATAAGGCGTGTCCTGGGTAACAACTTTTCCCAGACTTCGAAACACCGTTGTTCATTTCCCGAAAATCTCCACTCTAAACGTGCGAAGAACCTTCTCGATTTCGTGCTACGGGTGTCGCATTTCCTTCGTTAATTATTTTTAAAGTTGCTCGGTTCCAAACGAGTACTTCGGAAGCGGGGTGCGCGAAACATGCCCGGTATTTTTTTTAAAACTTTCAACTTTAACATATATTCACACTACCAAAACTACCTTGCTTCTATTAAAAAATCAAGGCTTAGAGGAGGGGGATTATAGGATATCAGAGATGAATTAAAATTCGTAATCAGGCTCTTTTCATTCAATGGTGACAAAGGGAGTAGGGCACATAAGTGTGCGAAAAGAACAATTATGAGCTCCTCTTTTAAAAGACCACTAACTCAAACCACCACAAACTAAGTTAAGCTTTCTTTGTTCTTCTAATCATCTCCTTTTCTTAGTTACGTTTTTTTTTTGTTCACAAGCCCCAAAATTCGCACCAAGATCTTCTTACTGACGCAGTTACTTTTAGGTTTCCAGCCAATATCCCAACCCCCGAGAAGATGTACAATATGTAGAATGCCAGGACATCTGAGAGAAATATGCCAAAAGATTTACTACATCCATGACTGAGCTTACAGGGTAAAATTTGAGCAACACGTATTTTTAAAAAAAAATGGTCGAAATTTGATATTCGCATACTTTTTTGCCCTTAACTACACTGTCAGGTTCGGGTTGGTATCATTGCCCGTTAATGCATGATTGTTTAGTGTATTCAGACTCACTAAGTAAAGACGGCGGTTCCCAAGGGGGATCGCCACTATTTATAACATTCTGATAGGAGTGTATGTAAGAGACTTTACCAGCAAAACCAGCATGACGCTATACCAAAGTGCCACGTGTGCGAAACGTGGTATGAGTCAGGTATAGGTGAGCTGGAGATAAGACCGAGCATTGAGCGTAGCACGATGCCGGGACCCTGACAGAATGCTGCCTACTATATAATAAAGCAATAGAAGATAAAGGTTTTTCTTTGAAAATTCATCTCTATGCTTTAAAAGAATATTATGGCTTTTTTTAAAAAAAGTTTATATTATTATAAGGAACTAGTTTTAGGGAGTCTCTCACTCACCCCTCAATAATAAAAATAGCTTCACTTTGCGAAAAATTTTGTGTTTGAAATTAAATTTGGTTCAGCTTGCGAATTTGACATCTACAAAAGTACCGAGAAAAAATACCTAGTTGTAAAATATAAAATTTTTAGTTACGTAAACAGGATCATGCGAGCTTTAAGACAATTATAGGATTTAATTCATTCAAATTTTCTGACTTGGGACTAACATATCCATTTTATTGTGTATGTGTTGAAAAAAGTTACCAGGAAGCGCAGTTTGTTGTCATTTGTGGTCCTTTGCGGGAGCACGTGACCGCAAGAATGCGACGTTGCTCGGAGGAAAATCTTCCTCGTCCAATGTGATGGGAAAGTTTTTCCTTTTTCCTCTTTAGTTTTAGAATTAGATAGATATATACACAGGTGGATTGTACGATAAATACGATCGAACCACCTTTAACAACCGCCCTGTGTAGTATCTGGAGTATTAGAGTGCACGCATCTAACACACTGTCATTATTTTCAACACAGTTGCGGCGCAACATTTTTTTTCTGTGCGCGAAAATATCTGACTCTGGGACTATACATGTACCTGACGTCATGAGCTCCTTTTTCAATTGGCTACCACTAACCCCATTAACTAAGTTTAACTTTTCTTTTTCCTTCAAATAATTTATTTTGCCAAATAAAAACACGAAAGCGCGGGTTCGGGAGGTTTTTTTTTTTTGCCATAATTTATAACCGCGGCTCAATCCCCGCGAACAACAATAAGGGTGCGTATCTGAGCGGGGTGCTTTTGCTGTCGAACAGCGTGAGGTACCTCCCGTCTAGGCGAGGAGCGGTGAATCCGGAATAAGTTGTTCGGTTTTCTATAGTTACATATAGTTTTCGTCACTGTTTTACTAGGGGAATCCTCCAATACATATGCATCAATCAAAAAAAAAAAGGCTTATGGAGATGTTTTTTGTTAACCAGCTCTAAAAATTCGCACCAAAATTGCCTCACGTCAACCTTCGATTTCCCAGATCCCAAGAAGATGTACAATATGAAGAATACCAGGGAATCAGAGAGAAGTATACAAAGAATATATTTAATAGACCCATAAGTTACTTTCCTGGGCAAAAAGAGTGCAGCTTTTATTAAAAGAAAAAAGTAAAAAATGGTCTTTTCGCATACTTTTTTGTCCGAACATCATTTTATGTCACTAGTGACTCAAAACACCTTCCATTGAAAAAATTATATATTTTCTAGTGTTGAGAAAGGGTACAGATTCTAGTTACTGAATTGTAGATATCACCAAGATAATATTGGTAGTGTAAACATCAGTCAAAGTTGAAATTCCAGATTCCGGAATGTCAGAAAAGAGACAGTTTAGAATAAATTAGCATTGACGACGAAAATTCAGGGCACCTTGGTGTGATTATGCAACTGGGGTGTTGCCAAAAGAATTTCAATAGGCCGATATTTTCTTTAGAAGAGTAGTTTGCGATCTGTGGCTTTTGCCAAGCACATGAGGTAACAAACTATTAGAACGCGACTGTGTTCTTTCTAGTATTGTTTATTTAAGTATATGATATACTACGGACTGTAACTCCTGATCTCGCTAAGCCCTTGAGGCACCCAAAAGATCTGTCGCTCTTTTCTTCCCTCGTGAAGAGGTTTTTCCACGGACTCGATGAGCGCAAGTGATCACGTGACTCATCACGTGAATACCCACACCTTTCCCGTGGCGCTAAC
>CM010605.1:0-29534 GCA_003401635.1 Metschnikowia reukaufii
TCCCCTCATTTTTTTTTCCTTTAGGGGAAGGAAACTATTCATATATGACTTACCGCGTCTCTCTACTATATATGCGCCGAACTTTATTTAATGAGGGCGCGAAGCCCCTTTGTGCCCCCCCGCAAAGCCGGGGGGGGGTAAGGGGGGATATCCGTAACTCTGTTCCGGGGACTATATAAGGTATAACCTTTTGATTAAAAGATATATATATAATATAGGTAAGTAAATTTATTAAAAGGTATTTCTAGTTTATAAAAGTAAATTAAATAATTTATGACTTATATAACACGTTGGTTATATAGTACATCACATAAAGATATAGCCATATTATATTTAGGATATGGTTTAATATCTTCTATGGTTGCTACTGCAATGTCTGTAATTATAAGAATGGAATTATCAGGTCCTAACCCACAATATTTACAAGGTAATAACCAAGTATTTAATGTGATGGTTACAGGTCATGCAATAGGAATGATATTCTTATTTGTTATGCCTGTTTTAATAGGAGCATTTGGTAATTATTTCTTACCAATTATGATCGGAGCAGTTGACATGGCTTTTGCTAGATTAAACAACATTAGTTTTTGATGTTTACCTCCAGCATTAATTTGTATTATAGCGTCTTTATTAGTTGAGAATGGAGCAGGTACTTATATTAAAAAAGAATAATAAATTGTTATCCTCCTCTATCCTCAATTAATGCACACTCCGGTCCCTCAGTAGATTTAGCAATATTTGCCTTACATTTAACAAGTATATCAAGTTTATTAGGTGCTATTAATTTCATTGTTACATTTATTAACATGAGAACAATAGGATTACACATGATAAATGCTCCTTTATTTGTATGAGCTATATTCTTTACTGCAATATTATTATTATTATCATTACCTGTATTAACAGCTGGAGTTACATTATTATTAATGGACCGTAACTTTAATACAGGATTCTATGAGGTTGCAGCTGGAGGAGACCCAGTGTTATATCAGCACTTGTTTTTTGAGAGTATAAAAATAAAAAGTTACATTATAATTATACCTGGATTTGGAGTTATTTCTCATATTGTTTCAACATATAGTAAAAAACCTATTTTTGGAGAAATAGGTATGCTATATGCTATGGGGTCAATTGGTCTATTAGGATTCCTAGTATGAAGTTAAAAGATGGCTTCACTTATATTACATATAACATATGTAATAAAATTAATTTCACTAAATGCTAAAAAAATTTAATATGAACCCTTTATGAATAAGTCTATGCGGTAAAGCCTATAAAATTATATATAGTCTGCTGTGTGGATAGAATGAGAGGGCGAAAGCCCTCTTATAGCCGGGCTTCGCCCGGCCATTCCCCCGCTTCGTGGAGGGGGGGTAAGGGGCTTGTTCCCCCCCCCTCATAAATAGTATTTAAATCAATTAGCAAGTATTCGACCTATAGGGTTAGGTATAACAGACTAAGTCAGTTGTATAAAAAAAAATACTTCAGAGACTATACGTGAAAAATATTTTAATATATATCCTCTTAAATGGTATTATATTCCTTATCGAATAGATATATATATACTAATATTTAAAATATATCTCTTGAGGGAATTATATTAAATATTAAGAAATAGTCCTTTTAGTAAATATTTTATATTTATAATTACCGGTAATTTACCCGGTATTCCACAGTAACATGTGGTAATTATAATTATACCCCACATTAACCCCCTGAAGGGGATTAATGTGGGGTCTATCCGGATACACCGGTACTATTAGCAATTTTTTACTTATAAATTATCTTTCCCCCGGAAAGATGATTCACTACCGCTTCTCGGGGATCAATTATCTTTAATAATCAGTTGTATTCTATATACACCGTTATATTACTTGGGTAAATTAAAATATTTAAAAGTTAATGATTCGGTTACCGAAGGCAGTAAGATAGCTGATCTATTGGAGGACGATTATTTAACTTCTAACTCTCAGGCTTCGCCGGAGGGTATATTAATAACTAGTAAGGAAGAACTATTAAATAATAAAAATACCCAAGATATTAATAACTTAAATTTACATCTGGAGGGTATAAAAAATATTAAGGCTTCATCAGGGGCTAATTTAGATGAATTTTATTTAAGATATAATAAAAATAAAAATATATCTAATGATTGGTTGATATGATTTATTGGTTTTTTTGAAGGTGATGGACATATATCTGTTAATACTTCGACAAATCAATTACAATTAATAATAACTCAAAAAGAAAGGAATATTTTACAAGAAATAAAAGATATTTTAGGAATGGGAAAAATTAAATATTTTCCTCCTAAAACATGTAATAATAAAAATGGATTTTATAGATTAATAATTTGAGATCGTAATGATGTTATAACATTATTTCATTTATTTAATGGTAATTTAATTTTAAAACTTAAAATTAAACAATTAGAACATTTAAGTAAAATTTTAGAAAAAAGAGGTGAAAAATTTATATTTATTAATAAACCTAATAAAATAACACTACAAGATGCTTGACTTTCTGGATTTACTGATGCTGAAGGTTGTTTTAATGTTAGATTAAAAACACCTTTAAATATAAATTTTAGATATATATTAGATCAAAATGATGAAGATGCACTTAATCATATTCAAAGTGTGTTTAATACTGGTAAAACTGTATTAAAAAGTAAATCTTCTAATATTCAATTTAAAACACCTATAAAAAATACTTATCGTTATACTTTAGCTAAAAATGGTGATATACCATTAGTTTTAAGTTATTTTGATATGTACCCATTAAAAACATCTAAATTACGTGATTTTATTGCTTGAAAAACCATTTATTTAATTAAAGAGATGGAATTAAATAAAACAATAAGTGGTTGAACTATTATTAATAGAATTAAATCTGAAACTCATTCTAAAAATAAATAAATTATCCTTCAGATAATATGAGTAAACAAAGTTCCCTTATATATCCCTTAGGGGTAAATATTTATTACTCTGTAGGGTATATATGTATCTATGTCTATCATATTAATTTAAGTATTATAGATTAAGAATAAATATCGGTTTATTAAGTATGGATATACCCCGTAAAAGTTAGGTATTTATAAATATAATTTATTTACTGATAAACATCACATGTATATAGTAGGTCTAGATATTGATTCTAGAGCTTACTTTACATCAGCAACAATGGTAATCGCCGTACCAACAGGTATTAAAATATTCAGTTGAATCGCTACTGTCTATGGAGGAGAAGTTAGATTAGCAGTACCTATGTTATTCGCCTTAGGTTTCTTATTCCTATTTACAATAGGAGGGTTAACAGGTGTAATGCTATCTAACGCTTCTATAGATGTTATAGTCCGAACCATCTTGTGAAAGATGAAAATTATCGACATATTACGTAGTCGGACATTTTCACTACGTATTATCAATGGGAGCATTATTTAGCCTAGTTGGTGGTTATTACTATTGAGGTCCTTCAATGTTTGGTTTAAACTATAACAAAGTTTGAGCAGAAATACATTTCTGATTATTATTTATATCAGTAAACGTTATCTTCTTACCAATGCACTTCTTAGGTCTAAATGGAATGCCACGTCGTATCCCACAATACCCTGATGCATTTGTTGGTTGAAACTATATTAGTAGTATAGGTTCAGCTATATCAATTATATCAGTAATCGTAGGATTAAAAAGTGTACAAATCCAATTAGATAATGGATTAAATGAGGAAGCTGAAATCCAAGTAACACCAGATTTCCTAGAATCTAATAAAATGAGAGAAACAAGAGACTCTGATTTAGAATTAATTTTAGCAAGACCTGCAGAGTATCATACATTCAGTGAATTACCTGTATTAGTTACACCTAAAGTTTAGGTTTTCCAAGTTTTATAACATTACCTGTTATAATGACTGGAATATTATTTATCTTAATAAATTACTATAAAGTGATTTATCCCCGCTGGGAATAAATTACCCCCCCACAGGGGGGGGTGGTTTATCCCCGCCGCGTAGCGGCGGGGAATAAATTACTAATAAGTGATTTATCCCCGCCGGGGAATAAATTACCCCCCACAGGGGGGTGGTTTATCCCCGCCGCTACGCGGCGGGGAATAAATTACCAGGGAGGGGGATTTATCCCCGGCTAAGCCGGGAATAAATTAAATACATATCCGATCTTTATCAATTTAAGAACCTCATCAATAACAAATAATATATACCATTTATAATTTTATATATAGGAGATGTTATTTACATCATTTTTAACATTTTTAGTATTTTCATCTTTAAAATCAAACTCTATAGCTGGGTTACTATTAACCTAACAAGGTTAAATAATAATAAAATTAAACAAGATTCAAATTCATCTTAATTACCCCGCCGCTCCGCGGCGGTAGGTGATCAACCCCGCCCGGCTAGCCGGGCGGGGGGTTAATTACAGATTTATATCTATGATATAAATCTATGATCAACCCCCGCCGCTCCGCGGCGGGGGTTAATTACCCCCAAAGGGGGTGATCAACTGATTTATCAGTTAATTACCCCGCCGCTCCGCGGCGGTAGGTGATCAACCCTAGCAAACTTAATTGGTTTATTACTATTCCCATTAGTTAATGATTTATTAGCTTTATATGTTTTAATTGAATTACAAAGTTATTCATTATATTTATTAACTGGATTACATAATCGTTCATTTAATGCATCTAGAGCTTCATTACTATATTTTTTAATGGGTGGTGTTGCTTCATCAATAATATTATTAGCTTTATATTTCATATATTCAACTACAGGTTCTACTAATTTAACTGATATTATAATATATAATTCATATAGTAATTCTACTTTTAATAATTTATCCCAACAGGATATAATTATCGCTGGAGACCATAATTTTGATATATTAGTTATAGCTTTATTATTTAAAATGGGATTAGCTCCTTTACATCGTTGAAGTATAGCTGTTTATAATTATGCTCCTACTTACATAACTGCTTATATTAGTATAGTTGCTAAATTATCTATAATAGCTTGATTATATAGTAATAATATACTTTATAGTAATTATATTTTAATAATATTTTTTTATATTTCTTTATTTATTGGTGCATATAAACCATTATTTCAAATTAATATAAAAACTATATTAGCATATAGTGGTATATTAAATTTTGGTTATATTTTATTAGCATTAATGTCTTCTGATATTTCATTATATATTTATATAATACAATATGTTTTAACACATATAGTTATATTCTTAATAATATTAGCTTCAAGTGAATACATTAATAACCCTATATCTAAATGGTCTCCCTTGATCTACATACACCAACTTAAATTACCTAACTTAACATTAAGTTTTAGCTTGATAGTTGCATTATTCTCTTTAATTGGTATACCTCCTCTACCTGGTTTCTATGCTAAATTATCTATTTTATCTAGCGCGTTATTAGATAATTTAGTATTAGAAACATTAGTATTAGTTATATGTAGTGTTATAGCTACATACTATTATGCTAATATTATTAAAGTTACTATGCAAAGTAAAACAATAATAGGACAAACTATTAATCCAGTATTAGCATACGTTATTGCTAGTAGTACTCTATTATTACTAAGTTTCTTTATTGTTTTACCATATATTTCGGAAGGATTATATCTTATCATAATATAATGTTTACTATCTATATGTATTTAGCTCCTGTTGTAGCTTGTGTATTAATAATATTAAATTATTTAATCTCTACAAGTAACTCTTATGTTGAAAAAGATGGACCTTTTGAATGTGGATTTACATCCTACCAACAATCAAGATCTGCTTTTAGTGTTGCTTTTATATTAGTAGCTATATTATTCTTACCTTTTGACCTAGAAATATCTTCTATTTTACCTTATGTAGTAAGTTCTTATTTAAATGGCGGGGGGGGGGGGTTTTACCCGGCAGCTATGCTGCCGGCCATACCTTTATTTATAAAGTTCGTAAACCCGACGGTACAGTTATGTTATGTTAAACTATTAAGGAGTTAGTTAAACTATTAGATACTAATATAACTGGCCCCGGCGGGGCCGGTTATATCCCCGACTTCGACGGGAATATAACTTTATTAAAACGTAGATTCCCCCGCGGAATGGGGGGATCCACCCGCCGCGGCGGGTAGATTGAACAATCCTGTTATGGATGGTAACTGAATGATTATTTTTAACCATTATATAAGACGTGTTAAATTATATAATAATACCCCCCCCCGGCTTCGCCGGGAGGGTTTGATCCTTATATATCCCCCAGCTTTGTCAGTATATATTTCCCGCAGAGCAGGGGTATTTATATTTCCTCCCACCTCTTAATACATCCCCGAGGTGGGAGGAAATATATCCCCGGCGAAGCCGGGGATATATAAGGGAGCTTTGCTCCCTCATATATTCCCCCTGACCTCCCCCCCTGGTGAGATTATGCCCTAACCTGTTGTAAGGGATGGGGGAGGATATATAAGGATCCCTCATATATTATTTATTTATTCATTTACGACCCGCCGTATATTTATCTATGATAAATATACGGCGGGGTAACTTATTTCATAGGTAAGGATGTATGGCTGAGTGGTTTAAAGCATAATATTTGAGCTATTAAGACCTTTAAAGTCCACGTGTTCGAATCACGTTGCATCCGGTATGATTATGGCGAAATTGGTATACGCGATTAGTTTAGGTCTAATTTTTTAAGGGTTCAAGTCCCTTTAATCATATTAAAGATTTTATTATTTTTATTTTATTATGTCTTTTATTTTTTATTTTTTATCTGCTATTACAACAGTAACAGCTAGATCTATAAATAATCCCAAATTATTTGGGGTTATTCCCGTTGGGGGAAATTCTTTAGCTAAACCTATTATACTTTTAGCTAGTGGTTTAATAGCATTACCAACTATATATGATTGATCCGAAATTGATGTTTATTATACTACTGATGGTATAGCTGATATTTTAATTATATTAACAGCCTATCTTATTCCATTAGCAATTATATCAAATTGAAATACAATAAATAATATATTGTATTATGAATTAGTTCTTAATTTAGGTATAATATTATTATTAAATTTTATATGTCAAGATATGACATCATTCTATATATATTTTGAAGCTTCATTAGCTCCATTATTTATTATGATAGGTATGTATGGTGCAGCAAATAAAGATAAAGCAAGTGATTATATATTAATATATACATTATTTTCATCATTATTTATGTTATTAGCAATAGCTTTATATGAAATATTATTAGATAATACAGATTATCAAGCAACTAGTTTATTAGTATTATCAGTTGATTTACAATGTATTTTATTTTTAGCTATATCTATAGGTATTGCAGTTAAAACACCTTTAGCTCCAGTACATACATGATTACCAGTTGTTCATTCTGAATCACCATTAGCAGGTTCTATATTATTAGCTGGAGTTATATTAAAATTAGCAGTTTATGCTATTATACGTTTAATATTACCTACATTATCTGATGCTGTTGTATTATATACACCATTAGTTTATGTATTATGTGTTATAACTATAATATATACATCAATTATTACATTAAGACAAACTGATTTAAAAGTTATAATTGCATATAGTTCTATATCTCATATGGCTGTATGTATATTAGGTGTATTATCTAATAATTTAATAGGTATATCAGGTAGTTTAATATTATCTGTAGCTCATGGTTTTGTATCTCCAGGTTTATTTATTATAGTTGGAGGTATTTTATATGATAGATATCATAATCGTTTAATATATTATTATCAAGGTTTAATTTCATATATGCCATTATTAGCAATATATTTAATAATATTAAGTTTTTGTAATACAGGTACACCATTATCTGTTAACTTTATAGGTGAATTATTATCATTAACTGGAGCTATAAGTCGTGCACCTGTTCTCGGGGCTTTAGCTACTTTATCTGTATTATTATCAGCATCATATCAAATGAAATTAACTAATAGATTAACAGGTGGGGTAAAAACACCGTATATCTCGTTAACAGCTGATTGTACAAATAGAGAAACTATGTTAATGTACGCTTTAATTATACCAACAATATTATTAGGTATAATACCTAATCCTATATTAAATATGGTATGAGAATCAAGTAATTTAATATATAAAATATAATATCATTTCATTGGACTTTAAAGTTATTATATTTTATAATTATGTAGCAACAATACATTTTATTTAATGTCCGGTTATTTTTCCTTATATAATGCCTTAACATTTATTTAAGAGAGTTTGCCCTCTCATTTATTTATTCAAATATGAAAATATCCCACCATCCCTAATGAATTAGGAATGGATAAATATATATAAACCCCCTCCTTGTAGGTGAGCATTATTTATTAGAGTTATATTAATATAGGAATAATACTACCTGCATAGTACATATGGTAACTCTTCTCTTTTTCTTCCTCGGGGGTAGATTACTGTTATAAGATGAAGCATAGGGTATCCTATACTTTGTGAAGTGTTAAAAATAATAATAATATAGGTGATATATTGAAAATTGGTATATGTTAAAAATGTTAATTTATGGATTATTAGACTAATTCTTATAAAAGATATAATGACTTTTTTGTCAATCTTAAACATGAAAATGTAAAAGTAAAAACAAGAGGAATGAAACATCTGAGTAACTTGTAATTAAACCAACAGGGATGATATTAGTAACGGTGAGTGAAAATATCAGTATCTTTAATTAATACTAAGAAGTATGAATAAAGTAGTTTCCAACTACTAAGATAAAGAGTAAGAATTAAGAGTAAAGTACCGTAAGGGAAAAATAAGAAATAGATTAACAGAGAGTAGTTATAGTATAGCGTACCTTTTGTATAATGGGCCAGTGAGTTATTAGATTTAGTGAAATTATAAATTAAATTGAAAAAGATAAATAATGACCCCCTTCGGGGGTTATTATCATGGGGCTACGCCTCCCATAATAATGCCCGACAGCTATGCTGTCGGGTATTCTTATTGAAAATAATAATGACCCCTTCGGGGTTATTATCATGGGGCTACGCCCCCCATAATGGTTGTAGCAATAACCTTTAAAGATAAATGAATTGAAGTGAAAGACAAATCTGGTTTGCCGATAGCTGGTTTTCTGCGAAATATATATTAGTATAGCCTTTATTTAATATTTAAACTGGTACAGCACTTAAATACATTTGGGGGATTTAATGAATTCTATCAAAGTATTTTAATCTCGGATTACATTTTAGGGGTAAAATAAGGAGTCAGACTTATTGCGATAAGGTAGTAGGTCGAAAGGGAAACAACCCAGACTATTAAGTGAAAGTCCCAAATAATAACTAAGTGAACATAATCTATATGATATTTATATCTAAATTTGGAATATAGACAATTAGTATGTGGGTTTGACAATAACTAAGTGAACATAATCTATATGATATTTATATCTAAATTTGGAATATAGACAATTAGTATGTGGGTTTGACAATAACCATCATTTAATGAACATGTAACAATGCACTAATTTGATATATAATTTTACCCATTGGGTAAAATTATTTACTAATAATAGAGCTAATTCACGGGTCTAAGTATTAATATAAGCCGCACACTCAGAGGATTATATACCCTCCGGCGTAGCCGGGGGGCATCTTATGGTAGCGGAATATAGAATGAAAAATTCTAGAGATATTGCTGGCTTGAGTAACGATAGATAATATAAGATTATCCTCCATAAATCATAAGGTTTTACTATAAACGAACGGTCCCTAAGGTAAAAATAGAAGTATTTAATCGATGGGTGTAAAGACAAGTAAAATAAATTGATAAGGGTGCTAAGACCGACACAGGTATGATATAATAGGAGAATGGGATAACTACTTTGAATGAACTCGGCAAATGACTAAAAACGTCAATAGCGTGCGACTGTTTACCAAAAACACAGCCTATTGCATATTAGCAATAATAAGTATAATAGGTGGAATCTGCCCAGTGCTTCTTTAATAAAATATTTACTATAAAAGGTGAATTATTAATGAGAGGTCAACGGCGGTCTTATCGTGAGGATCCTAAGGTAGCGAAATTCCTAGACGTATAATTGACGTCCCGCATGAATGAATGAACGATGCGCAAACTGTATCCAAAGTAGACCCAGTGAAATAACAATTACGGTGAAGATGCCGAATAGCTGTAGATTGACAAAAAGACCCTATGCAGCTTTACTATAGTTTTATTTTGACTATTATTTTAGGTTATTTCAGATTAGATTAGGTTATATTCAGAAATGAATCAAATGAGATACCTATATAGCTTAAAATATTGTCTAATTTAAGAATACATCTATGCCACCTTCGGTGGTAGCAGATGAATACGGATTGGCTAGACTAATTCGTATATATCATAAATGATCTTAAAGACCGAGTAAAATGGTTAGTTTCGATGGGGCGTCGACTTCAGACAACACATCTGATGTGTCTAATAATTAATAGAATTAATTAAATTTTTTATTTAATAGTATATTACGTACAATAGAACTATATGGTAAATAGTAAATTTTATGCAAGGATAACAACATAATTGTGCAATGATAATGACACTAACAAGTGAAATTAGTACTTACGTAGAGTGTAGAGAACAGGCATAATCAAATGGTATGGATGTCGATAACGAATTAAAGTTACGCTAGGGATAACAGGGTAATACTGCGTGAGAGTAGATATCGTCAGCAGTGTTTGCCACCTCGATGTCGTCTAAACTCATCCTCCTAGTTGCAGCAGCCAGGTAGGGTTGGACTGTTCGTCCATTAAAGAGTTACTTGAGATGGGTTAATTACGACGTGAGTCAGTAATGATTTTATCATCTATAGCTAAGACTCTATTTTATGACCTTAAGTGTACGCAAGGATAGTAAGGTGATTTCCAATGGTATAATAACTTAAAAAGTTAATTAAGCTAAGAAATTAATGTTTACATATTGAAAGCATATCAAATATTAAATCACATAATAATAGAGTTATGACATTGAAGATTACGATGTTATAGTAAGTAAATAAGACCCCGTCGCGTCTCTATATAAGAGGCGTGGCGGGCCCCGCCCTTTGGGCGGGCATTATTTACAAGAGAATGTCCGGGAGCTTTTATAGCTCCCAGACGAGAATCAGCCCCCTTTTGTAAGGAGGGGGGAACTAATTTTTAATAACATATACCTACATTATATTAATCTTTGCCGGTGTAAACCGGTGAAGATCCCCCACCCGCTTCGGGGGTGGGGGGATCTTTTAAGGCTTTTTTAAGGTCTAAAAAGACCTGGGATTATAGATCAATTGGTAGATCATTTGCTTTGCATGCGAACGATATCGGTTCAAGTCCGATTAATTCCAAATAATTTGTATTTATAACCATTATTTAATTAAAAAAAATTATGCTTTGATTAGACGTACCAACACCATGAGGAGTTCGTTTACAAGATTCCGCCTCACCTAACCAAGAAGGTATACATGAATTATATGACCATATAATGTTTTATTTAGCTTTAATTTTAGGTTTAGTATCCTATATTTTATATATTGTTATAGCAGATTTTAAAGATAATAAATTTGCTTATAAATATCTAAAACATGGACAAACATTAGAAATTATATGAACATTATTCCCTGCTATTATTTTATTACTTATAGCTTTCCCTAGTTTTATATTATTATATTTATGTGATGAGGTTTTAACACCTGCTATGACTATTAAAGTTGTAGGATTACAATGATATTGAAAATATGAATATTCTGATTTTGTATCAGATAAAGGTGAAACTATTGAATATGAATCATATATTATACCAGAAGACATGTTAGAAGAAGGTCAATTAAGATTATTAGATACCGATACTTCTATAGTTATACCAGTTGATACTCATATTAGATTTATAGTAACTGCTAATGATGTTATTCATTCATTTGCTGTACCATCACTAGGTATAAAAATAGATGCTACACCTGGTCGTTTAAACCAAGTAAGTACTTTAATACAAAGAACTGGAGTTTATTATGGACAATGTAGTGAATTATGTGGAGTTAACCATGCATTAATGCCTATTAAAATAGATTGTGTACCTATTAACGAATTTATTGAGTGATTATCAGAAGCTGAATAAATTTATGTATAGGAAATATATATTTTAAAAGGTCCCCGCCAATCTAAACATTATAGACAAAAAAGGTAGGTGAAAGCACCGGCTATAGAGGGATTTACCCTTTCATAAATCTAAATATCCTTAGAAGAAAAATATTCAAATATGAACATATAACTTCCCCCCATTACGTGGGGTTATATAATACACAGCGTCGAGGATAGATATAATAACGCCCGGGCTTACCCTCCGCTTTACGGTAAGCACTATATATATCCGCAGAGCGTAATATATAGCGCTAACAGCTTTTGCGCTGGGAATTAAGTGTAGTTATAGAGTAGTCCGTATAGCTTAGTGGTAAAGCAATGTACTGTTAATACATCGACTTTGGTTCAATTCCAAATATAGACGTAAAATGAATAAAGTTTAACCTTTTTTTTATCTTTTCCTAAATTATCTCCTGCTCGGCTAGGAGTGACTAATCCCTGATATAGGTAGATACCCTAGCCCAGTCTATTACAAAGGAAAATTCGGTAAATAATCCCCGGGCAAGCCCGGGTATAACGCGGATATTACTGGACTCAATAGGTTAATTACCCCCCAAGGGGGGGTGATCAACCCCCCCCCCGCCGCTTTGCGGTATATAATAATGATTATGTATTAATGGGAATATTATATATTATGATTTATGTTGGAGCTATAGCAATATTATTCTTATTTATCTTATCATTATTAAAAATAGATTATAAAGCTAAAAGTGATTCTAATCCATTGATTATAACACTTTTAACTATCTCATTTATTCCTTTAGATTTAAGTTATAGTCCAGTAGGATTAGTACAAAATTTAAATGAAACATATAATGAATTAATAACCGTAGGTTTACAATTTTATACTGAATATGCTGTATTATTAGTGATTACTGGTCTTATACTTATTCTTAGTGTTGTAGGGGCAATATCAATAGTAAAATAATGTTACAATTTGTTGAATTATTAATAATGTTTGTGTCAGTTTTACTAGCTGTTGCATTTTTAACTGTTGGGGAGAGAAAGGCCTTGGCTTATATACAACGTCGTACAGGTCCTAATGCAGTAGGATATTATGGAGTACTTATGGCAATAGCTGATGCAGCTAAATTATTATTAAAAGAAATAATAATACCAACTCATTCTGATAGATTAATATTATTTATTAGTCCTATTATTAGTTTAATATCAGCTTTATTATGTTGATCAGTTATACCATTTGCTCCAGGAGTTACAATAACTGACCATGAATATGGATTAGTTTTAACTTTAGCTATTTCAAGTGTAGGTGTATTTGGTACATTATTAGCTGGATGATCTGCTAATAGTAAATACTCTTTACTAGGATCTATACGTTCTACAGCTCAATTAATTAGTTATGAATTAGTATTAACAACAATAGTATTATTATGTATTTTATTTGCTGGAAGTATGAATTTATCACGTTATGTATTCTTACAACAATCTATATGATTATTTATACCTTTATTACCCTTATCAATTATATGATTTATAGGTTGTATAGCTGAATGTGCTAGACCCCCATTTGATAATGTTGAAGCAGAATCTGAGTTAGTATCTGGTCATATGACTGAATATTCATCTTCTATATTTGTACTATTCTTTTTATCTGAATATGCATCTATATTATTCTTGTCAACATTGACTGCAATATTGTTCTTTGGTGGAGGATCAGGTATAATATTAGGTGTAAAAGCTAATATGTTTGCATTTACTTATATATGAGTTAGAGCTACATTACCTAGAGTAAGATATGATAAATTAATAAATTTATGTTGAATATATTTCTTACCAATATTATTTGGTTTAGCCATATATATACCTGTTTTATTATATCTAATAGACAGTCAGTTATATATAGGATGCGCGTTATAATGCACACATATAAGGAGGTAACAAGCACCCTTTATAAAAAAGTATCGTAATGATGTAACTCTAGATATGGTTTCTATTTACATATTCTTCAGTCTAACTTTAAGTAGTCATGGAATAAACTATTCACATATGAAAGTAATAAATAACTTCCGCCCGGGGGAATATAAGGGAGCTACGCTCCCTCATATTTCCCCTAGGAGAAATATTATTATTTTTATAGGTAAGTATAGTATTTATGGTGTTATGTTTATTAAATAAATATGAGGGGGCTTCGCCCTTCATAACCCCCCCCCCGCAAAGCGGGGGGGGGTTCTATTTAACCTTTGGAGATGTGATGAAATACTGATTTTGCCTATGAATAAAAACTTAAACCAGCTATATTATTTCATACATAGGTTGTTCGATTAGAGGTTAAATCACGGTTTTTACACGACTGAGCCATAGGTTCGATTCCTATACAACCTAATAAAAATTTTAACGGAAGGTAATATATATACCCTCTTATCCCCTACCGGGGGTTGGGAGAACTTAAAATGAAGTGGGGATAATATATCCGCTACGCAGGGTGTATATACCCTTTTTGGAGAGGGGTATTATAGGGGGTAATCTCCCCCTCCTCATACTTATGAGTAGTAGGATATATATACTCCCCAAATAATAATGGCCCAATGGTAGGTAATTAGGCTGCCACAGGTTATATAATTTACCTGTTTACGGCTAAAGGGGTTAACACTAGAAAGGCGGTTGTTATAATTATCCGTCGGGTTTGTATAAAATACTCTATTACGTGTATATAATGATAAACGTTTAATAACGATTACCCCCTTATAATTACCCCCCCCAGGGGGGGGTTGATCACCCCCCCTGGGGGGGGGTAATTAACCCCCCTCATCCCCAACCTTCGGTTGGGGATAACCTCGAGAGAGGTCAGGGGGTGAATCTGAGATTTATATCTTTGATATAAATCTCTAATGCCCGGGCTACGCCCGGGTATCCCCCCGCTTTGCGGGGTAATGGCCGCGCGAAGCGCGGCTATCAGAGGGCTGTCGCCCTCTCATTAACTGAGATATGACTAGGTAACGGTCGGTCATAAGAGGGCTTTGTCCTCTCATTCATCTATTTACAGGTGAACTATTAAGAGTATAGCTTAATGGTAAAGTCCATGTCTTCAACACATGCTATAGTAGTTCGATTCTACTTGCTCTTGTATAAACATTACTGTTTTTAAGTGATTATTTATAGTTATACTCCCTTTTTAATAAAAAAAATGGACCCGCAAAGTGGGGGGGGGTATAGGTATAATTACTAATATGGTAAATGCTATTATAATAATTTCGCCCGGTCGTTTATACCACTCACACGGCGACCACTATGTAAAATAGAGTCAATATGAGATAATTATTATTTTATAGGTAAGTATATTAAGAAAGGTTTTCCTATTTATAAATATCCCTGCTCCGCAGGGGATATTTACCCTATAGGAGTATAACCCCGCTCTTTAGGCGGGAATACGAACGTTTCCCCTATTCTCGTCCTTCGGACAGTAAAATTAAGATTTAAATTCCCTCGCCGCCTTAGAGGGGAATAACGAACACAGAGCTCGGCGTCGGTGAAATTATCCCCTGGGAGATAACTTCACCCCCTTTTGGGGTAAAATTATGTTATGACCGCCCTTCGGGTGGACTATCCGGCCGCCTAATGCGGCCGGATGGCTGGTGTTCAATAGCACCGGTTATAAGAGGACTTTTTCCTCTCATTATTACTTATAATTCCGGCAGCTTCGCTGCCGGGTTACCCTCCCTCAGCCCTGATAAGGGGGGGAGTTAGATAAACATGCTTTTGTAGCTTAAATGGTAGAGCATACGCTTGAAGCGCGTTGTGTATAAGTTCAATTCTTTTCAAAGGCATAAAACGAAGGGTGTACCCCTAGGAAGGGGAGACCCGCCGGGAGGGTATTAGTATCCCTAATTACCCCGCCGCTCCGCGGCGGTAGGTGATCAACCCCGCCCGGCTAGCCGGGCGGGGTTAATTACCCCCCCAGGGGGGGTGATCAACTGATTTATCAGTTAATTACAGATATATATCTGTGATCAACCCGCCGCGAAGCGGCGGGTTAATTACCCCCCCCAAGGGGGGGTTGATCACCCCCCCCCTGGGGGGGTAAATTACCCCGGCGAAGCCAGGGGATAACCGCCTCATGTCCAACCACAGGTAGTACATAACCTCCCCCTATGGGGAGGTCAAGGGACTCGTTATTTTATTTTGGATAAGGAGTTACGTCGTATAATGGTTAATACATTTGCCTTTTAAGCAATCGATACAAGTTCAATTCTTGTCTAACTCATAAATAAATTACGTTATGGAAAGACTCAATAAGTTTATTAATACATACTTACTACGTAAGTGGATATAAGGGAGCATTGCTCCCTTATATCTACCCCTCACCGTGGGGGGGGGGGTATTCCCAGAATTTAAATTTTGTCGGAAAAAAAAATATTAATGCCACCTGCCGCCCCTCTGAAAGGAGGGTAGGGGAAGGAGGGTAGGTAGGATACCCCGGCAATTGCCGGGGTATGCTGTCCGCTCTAAGGGTTGAATACTCGCCCCCCTCGCTACACGAGGGAGTGGGTATAAGGGTGCTTTGCTCCCTTATACTCCGAGTGTGTATTAACTTATTGTTTTAAACATTAAAAAATTATAAATTATGACAAATTCAGTTAGAGGATATATTCAATTACATCCATTTCATTTAGTAAACCCATCTCCATGGCCACTATATACATCATTTGTATTAATGAATTTAGCATTATCAATAGGATTAACTGCTCATTCATATATAAGTTCAAATTTTTATATATTATTTAATATATTTAATGTTTTATATGTTTTAACTTTATGATTAAAAGATATAGTTGCAGAAAGTACATATTTAGGAGATCATACAATAGCAGTTAAAAGAGGTTTAATTCAAGGATTTTACTTATTTGTAGTTAGTGAAATTTTAATATTTGCATCCTTATTTTGAGCTTATTTACATTCTTCATTAAATCCTACAATGGAAATTGGAATGCAATGACCACCAGCTGGAATAGAAGCAATTGCAGCAGATGAATTACCATTATTAAATACTATAATATTATTAGCATCAGGAGTTACAATAACTATGGGTCATCATGCATTAATTAATGGAAATAGAACAAATACATTAATAGGATTTTTATTAACTACATTATTAATAATATTATTTGTTATATTTCAAGGATTAGAGTACTTATATTCACCATTTACTTTAACAGATGGAGTTTATGGTTCTACATTCTTCTCATTAACTGGTTTACACGGGCTGCACATGATTATGCTTACAATAATGTTAGCCGTATGTTCATGAAGAGTTTATAATTATGACTTTACTACAAATGCTCATGTGTTTGCAGAATCAACAGTATTATACTTACATGTATTAGATATCTTATGATTATTTATATATATTATTTGTTATTGATGAGGTTCTTAAATTGATAAAGATCGGATATGTATTTAATTTATTCCCGGCTTAGCCGGGGATAAATCCCCCTCCTTCACATATGAAAGTAATAAATAACTTCCGCCCGGCGCGGGGGGGAGGTTACCCAGGCTTTACCTGGGCACTGTTAATGTTTTTAATAATGATGGTCTATCCCTATCTCCTGTAGGGTATAACCTATTTAATAGGTCAATAGGTATAACCCATACAAACTGTAAACCTTTTATGGATACACCCGGGAGTAATTATTCAGGTATTAGTAAAATACCTAAAGGTAAGTAATAAAAAATAAAGGTAATAACTCCTCCCCACAGGGAGGTTAGGTTATCCTGTAGATGCCATAAATAAATAAATAAAATGAGTTGTAGACTAATCGGTAAGTCCCCTAGATTTGAGCTAGGTCTATATATGTTCGAATCATATCGACTCAGTAAGCCTTTATCTCCGGTAAAGCCGGTATGGTTATGACCCTCCAACTACCTCTATATTAGGTTGGAGGGTAAGCATTGGTAGCTTAAGGGTAAAGCCTTATAATGTCACTATAAGAGTTGTCAGTTCGATTCTGATGCAATGCGTGGTTCCTAGTATAGTTCGGTATTGGTAAACCAGATTACTTGCTACGTAATTGCTTTTAGCTATCAGCGTTCAATTCGCTGGCTATCCGTTTATTGACATATAACACAATGGTTAGTGTATTATTCTACGGAAATAAAGATGTAAGTTCAATTCTTACTATGTCATAAAAATAAATAACGCAGTATAATGTAATGGTAACATCTAAAGCTCATGCCTTTAATATGGTAGTTCGAATCTATCTACTGCAATAACCTAAAATTCTACCCCGCTTCGCTGGGATGATTTAACCCCCCCCTGACCTCTCTCGAGGTTATCAATAATGGGATATTGGGTAGTAAGAAGAGGGTATTTTACCCACTATATGGTATAAGATTGAATTATAGCTCAATGGTAGAGCATTCCACTCATAATGGATGTATCTCAGTTCAATTCTGAGTAATTCAAATTTAATTTATTTATTGAAGAGAACATGATGTTGGTTCAGATCGAATGCTATGTAGAGACATAACACATGCAAGTTATTAAATTTATAAGTTTATCTTATATTTAAATAGCGTTAAGGTGAGTAATATTAATATGCAAACTATATTAATTCAGATGTAGGTAATGGATAATAAATCTAGCCTTAGAACTGAAATCTATGATTAACGTCATAAAGATCACATTGATATATATCAACTCTTTATAGAGCAGCAGTGGGGAATATTTGACAATGGTCTAACGACTGATCAAGTTATCTACGAGAAGGAAATCAAATTTAAATATATACTCGGTGCGTGCACCGGATATATATTATTATTTTAAGTTCATATGGACAAAAATAAAATATGGGAGGCTTCGCTTCCCCTTATTAATTTATTGATTATAGGACAACTCTAAACTTCTAATTATATGCCCATTAGGGAATATAATATCGGGAAATTTATCTGGATATTATATTAATAATAATGATATTATATAAAATAGTTCTAACTAAAACATGTGCCAGCAGCTGCGGTTATACATGGAGAGCAAGCATTGGTCAAAATGGCTTAAAGTATCTGTAGTACGTTATATGAGTTATCACCTATCTTTCTTATAAGAAAGATAGGTGAGATAAAATAGAATAATTGAAAGGTAATAAGAATTAAAGTATAAGGGATGAAATATGTTGAAAACTTTAAGACTGTAAAGAGATTACTTTAAATTATTGACGTTGTGAGATGAAGGCTACGGTAGCGACATGGATTCGATACCCATTTAGTCGTAGCAGAAAACTATGAATATTACATATGTAAATGAAAATGAAAAATATTCCGCCTGATTAGTATGCTCGCAAGGGTGAAATACAAGACATTAGACGGTTGTAGTCCCAAGCAGTGAAACATGTCATTTAATTGGATAATCCGCCACAAATCTTACCATCTTTTGAATATATATATAAATATATATACAGGCGTTACATCGTTGTCGTCAGTTCATGCTGTAAAGTTTAATTTTAATTAATTGAATGAACGTAAACCTCATACTTAAGTATATGATTCTTTTTTCGAAGAATGTAAGCAGGGGATGAAGACTAATCATGATGACCCTTATAAGATGGGCTATCGACGTGTTACAATAATATTTACAATAATACCGGCTGAACATCTATTACAATAGGTGTTCGACCTCATTTTAAAAAATATTAATTTGATATATATCACTTATGGATTATATCACTTATGGATTATAGTCTGAAACTCGACTATATGAAACAGGAATTGCTAGTAATCGTAAACAAGAGCGTTACGGTGAAATTAATTGCTACTTCGTACTAACCACTCATCAACAGCTCGAAATATTAAGAATATCTTAAGGGTATTCATTATAGGACAAGCTGTAAGTTGAAATACGGTTCGGCTAGGGGAACCTGGTCGGGAAATATTATTTATTCATATATGAAATACATCCCCCCATGGGGGGGGGATGTATCAGGAAGCTTCGCTCTCTCATACATTATTATCTACTCCCCGCCGCATCTTTATATTAAATATACGGCGGAGCAAATAAGTTAAAAGTATTTAGGTCTAAAAGCTTAATATTTCGAGCTGTTGATGGGCAATATAGGGTATAGTAACTTATATTAAAAGAAGGGTCAAAGATAACCGGTTACCTTTTGGATAATTATCTTTTAGTATGATCACTAGCAGCATGTTATCAGGAATGGAAGGTATTTAATACCAGATATCTTAACCAGGAGGTAATGATAAAATTTTCCGGATAATATAACCCCCCGGAAAATATATTTCCGGCGAAGCTGGGAATATATAAGGGAGCTTTGCTCCCTCATATATTTCGTAAGATAATATAGTACCCGGTGCATCGTGCCGTGTACTTTATCCTTAACCCCCCCCCGATACGCGGGGGTAAGTTATTAGTCTATATCTCAATGGTAGAGAGTATGATTGATAATCGTAAGATATAGGTTCAATTCCTATTAGACTAAATAGAATGTATTTAATAGAGAGACAATATACGATAGACGTATGAGCCTATTTATAACGTTAAGTACTGGTATTTATCTCCTTGTAGAGAGGGGTAAAAGATAATACCTCGGCGGAGCCGAGGCATAAAGCGGTTATGATGAAATGGTAGACATAGAACACTTAAATTGTTCCGATAATAAATCGTGTAGGTTCGACTCCTACTAACCGTAATAAAATATAATAATGTTATTATGAGGGCTTAGCCTTCATCCTAATATAATAAAATAAATTATCCCCCCTGGGGGGGGGGATATATAAGGGGGCTTTGCCCCCTCATATATTATTTTATAAAAGTTCGTGTATGTGGATCAATATATCTGAGTTCAATGAGGGGGCAAAGCCCCCTTATAACCGCGCCTACGGCACGGTCATTCTCAGTAGTTATTCATACTTAGGTAGTTCAATGGTTAGAACAAATGCCTCATATGCATTAAATATAGGTTCAATTCCTATCTTAGGTAGTCGTATACGGCACGGTCATTCTCAGTAGTTATTCATACTTAGGTAGTTCAATGGTTAGAACAAATGCCTCATATGCATTAAATATAGGTTCAATTCCTATCTTAGGTAGTCGTATAAGCTAACAAGGTATAGCATCCGTTTTGTAATCGGAAGGTGTGGAGTTCGATTCTTCAATACGACATTTGTCCCCTTAATTTTATAATACCCGAGCGGGCTCGGTAAATATAATAAAATAAGAGGGGTCTTCTTAGACTATATGATCTAATCGGTTATGATCTTACTTCTTCATAGTAAATATATGGGTTCGAGTCCCATTGTGGTTAAGTCACCCCCCCCCCCCCCAGGCAACGCCCCGGGGGTTAATAGATATACTTATCAGGTTGTACATAAATATATATATTATAAAAACTGGTAAACCCTAGTACTTCCAATACTATTATATGTGTTCGATTCACGTTTGTCATACGGATACTGTTATTCATGGTTGAATAGATTAATTGCAAATTACTTCTAACATAGACTATGAGGTATTTATTATAAGTTAAATATAGTGATATAATTTCCCCCCCCCTTTTCCTCGCTTCGTGAATATAACCATGTCGTATACGCAGCTATAACGATGAACGAAGCGAGTTGTCAAGTCCCAGGAGGGGTATTATCATTTACTAAATCTTGATGTTCCTAAACAGATTGTTGCGTAATTGGTAACGTCTATACATTGGGTGTATAATTATGGGGGTTCAAGTCCCTTCAATCTGAAGTTTATTATTTATAAAGTATCATCGAAGTCAATATAGGCATCCATGATACAAGTCGTATATTTATTGATCTATTTACCATAAGGGGAAATATCGACCCCCCCCCCCGCTTCGGGGGGGGGGGGTGGATATGAGGGAGCTGCGCTCCCTCATATCGATTAAGTAGAGATTTAAGTTTAATACTCCCCTTTGGGTATAATAATGAGAGGACAAAGTCCTCTTATGGTCGGTGCTATACATCAGCCATAAGGGGGAGGCTACCCCCTCTCATTAAAGTAGTATATCATCCCTCAGGGGATAATCCCGGCTAAGCCGGGATTATTATATTGATCATTATTTATTATACCAGCCGTGTCTCTATACTAAAAAAAACACGGACGGTGACTCTTATCTACATATTTTATTTAATTTATGCCACAATTAATTCCATTTTATTTTTTACATATAATATTTTTTGGTATTATAGCTTTATCAACATTAATTTATTTATCATGTCGTTTTATATTACCTGCGATCGTTAAATTATATTTATCAAGAGTTATAATTACTAAATTATAAGTATGTAAACCATTATTCTATCTAAGAATAAACCATCCCACCGATATCTATTTTCCTTCCTCTTAATAGGTTTGAGCGACTAAGTCGGCCACTCCAACCGGAGAAGGTTTATTTTCGGTGGGACCGTAAATAAATAAAGGTATTATAAGACCTTATATATTTTAAGGAAATTTTATTAAATCAATGATTTTTTCTCCTTTAGAGCAATTTGAAATAAGAACATTAATAACTATAAATAATTCATCTACTATAAGTCTATCTAATTATGTATTATACTTAGTATTAGTATTAGTTATAATAGGTAGTTATTATACAATAATATCAGAAGGTAATATTAAATCAACTAGATGAGGTTTAAGTATTTTAGCTATATATGATACAGTTTTAAATATGGTACGTAGCCAAGTAGGACCAAGAGGTGAAGATTATTTCCCATTTATATTTTCATTATTTAACTTTATATTAATAGCAAATTTAATCTCTATGATACCTTATTCATTTGCTATATCAGCTCAAATAATAGGTATTATAGCATTAAGTTTAACATTATGATTAGGTTTAACAATATTAGGATTAAATACTCATGGTTGAAATTTCTTCAGCTTATTTGTTCCTACAGGTACTCCATTAGCATTAGTTCCAGTTTTAGTATTAATTGAAACATTATCATATAGTTCTAAAGCACTATCATTAGGTTTACGTTTAAGTGCAAACATAATGGCAGGTCATCTTCTTATGCTTATATTAGGTAGTTTAATATTAGGATTAATGGGATCTTCATTAATAGGTTTAGTTTTAGGTGTTATACCAATGACAGGAGTAATTGCAATTGTAATATTAGAGTTTGCAATAGGTATGATCCAAGCATACGTATTCTGTATTTTATTCTCAGGATATCTTAAAGACGCTATATATCTTCATTAAATATAACCCGGCTACGCCGGAGTGTATGAGTGAGATCATTTATATATCCCCCCGGCTTTGCCGGGGATATATTTATCCCTCTGACTCCCTACGGGCCCTGTATACCCGCCCTGACCACTCAGAGGGAGGGCATATACAAGACTCTACGTCATAATAAATATAGACCTCTATATAGATATTTATACCTTTTTATTATATATATATAGGTAAGATCAAATTTTGACATTATAAGCTCTGACTGATTTTTAACAGTTAGATGATTTATAATAATCTTATATGTAAATACACATCCTATTTTGCCAGGATGATTAATATTTTACTATGGCTTATAGAAAAACAAATCCATATTTATCATTAGTTAATAGTTATTTAATAGATAGTCCACAACCATCTTCTATTAACTACTGATACAATCTCGGTTCATTATTAGGTTTATGTTTAGTTATACAAATAGCTTCAGGTATTTTCCTAGCAATGCATTACTCAAGTAATATTGAGTTAGCATTTAACTCGGTAGAACATATAATGAGAGACGTTAACGCTGGATGATTAATTAGATACATTCATGCCAACGGAGCATCTTTTTTCTTTGTGTGTTTATACTTACATATAGCTAAAGCTTTATATTATGGTAGTTACAAAGCACCTCGTACGTTAGTATGAACAATAGGAGTAATAATATTTATATTAACAATAGCAACAGCATTCATGGGTTATGCTAATAATAGCCCAAAATCTATATATAATAATAAAAATTCCCAGGAAGGGGAGTTATTACCGCCGCAAAGCGGCGGGGAGAAATAACCCCCCCCCCGGGGGGGGTAAGTTATCATTAAATGTTATATGGGGAGGTTTCTCCGTAAGTAATCCTACAATACAAAGATTCTTTGCATTACATTACTTACTACCCTTTATTTTAGCTGCTTTAGTAATTATGCATTTAATAGCTTTACACACACATGGATCATCTAATCCAGTAGGTATATCAGGTAACCTAGATCGTATACCAAGGCTAAGGGATCAATACTTAGTTCTATGATCTTATCACTGTATTTGTATTTATATTAATATTTAGTTTATTTGTATTCTTTTCACCAAATACATTAGGTCATTCTGATAATTATATACCAGGTAACCCTATGGTAACTCCTCCTTCGATAGTTCCAGAGTGATATTTATTACCTTTTTATGCTATATTAAGATCAATACCTGATAAATTAGGTGGAGTTATTGCTATGTTTGGAGCTTTATTAATACTATTAATATTACCAATTACAGATAGATCTGTAATAAGAGGTAACACATTTAAAGTATTATCAAAATTATCATTCTATTTATTTGTATTTAACTTCTTATTATTAGGTAACTTAGGACAATTACATGTTGAAGTGCCATTTATCCTTTTAGGACAAATATCTACTGTATATTACTTTAGTTATTTCATAATTTTAGTACCAGTAATATCTTCAATTGAAAATATCTTATTTTACTTAGGTAATAAACATAATCTTTAATAATGCCCAGATATTGTCCGGGTAAGGCATAGAGCAACCCTCCCGGTCATACACACTGAAACATGGTTACATATTCATATATGATTTATTCCCAGCGGGGATAAAACCCTTCCCAGAAGATTTATCCCCAGGGGGGATAACCCCCCCCCCAGAAGGGGGGGGAGATTTATTGTGTATATTATATATTTAGGCCGTCTACGACGGTATTATATACCAGCATAAGCATAGGTAATTATATATTATACTTTAGACTTACTTCATAAAATATTAATCATATTTAATGTACATTTTTTAATCTATGTCCTAATGAAATTATATCAAACTGAGAGTCCCCCCTTCTCCAATCACCGATAAAATATATGATATCCCCCCCCCCCCACGTATAAATACGCCGGTAAATGGTAAACTTATTTATTTATCTGGACATTTTGATGATATTCACGGTACTATTAATTCATTATATATTATAATATTAGCTGGTGCTGAATCAGCTATAGGATTAAGTTTACTTGTATCTTACTATCGTTTGAGAGGGAAAGTATCTAACCAACTTTAATGTTTAATTTCGCCGGGCAAAATTGAACATCCCACCCTGTGGGGGGAATGTTTAATTTAATTGAATAAGTTTAGGTAATTTAAATATCAATTTTGGTATTTTATTAGATCCTCTTTCAATGGTAGTTATGGTACCTATTGGAGTTGTAACTTCAGCAGTTCTATTTTATTCATTAGATTATATGCGTTTTGACCCTGCTCGTAATCGTTTTTATGTTGTTTTAAGTGTATTTGCTTTATTTATGACTTTACTTATTGTTAGTGATAATTATGTTACTATGTTTATAGGTTGAGAATTAATAGGAGTTATCTCTTATTTATTAATCTCTTTCTGAAATACTCGTATCTCGGCTATGAAATCTGCATTATCAGCAATATTACTTAACCGTATGGGAGATGCTTTATTCGTTATATTTATAGGTACTATTATTTCACTATATAATTCAGTTGAATTTAATACTATAGAATTATTAACACCTCATACTCATACTACTACCTTAAATTTATTAGCTATAATGTTATTAGTAGCTGCTACAGCTAAATCAGCACAGTTAGGACTACATTCATGATTACTACTGGCTATGGAATCCCCTACACCTGTTAGTTCTTTATTACATGCAGCAACAATGGTTTGTAGTGGAGTATTTGTACTAGTAAGATCATCTTATATATTAGAATATACACCATCAATATTATTAGTAATATTATGATTAGGAGGTATAACTACTTTAGTAAGTGGTTTAATTGCAGTAGTATCTAATGATATTAAAAGAGTTATAGCATTATCTACAATGAGTCAATTGGCTCAATAATTTAATCAGTCAAATAATACTCCCTCGGCGTTGCCGAAGATAGCTATAGGTTCAAGTGCTTATGATTTAGCAATATATCATTTATATTGTCATGCTTTTTTTAAAGCTTTACTATTTATGGCAGCAGGATCTATAATACACTCTTTTATATCAGAAACTCAAGATATGCGTAAATTTGGTGGATTAATAAATTATTTACCATTTAATTATACATCTATGGTTATAGCTTCTTTATCTTTAATGGCTATACCAGGATTATCAGGTTATTATTCAAAAGATATAATAATTGAATCATTGTATGGTACATATACATTAAGTGGATATATAATGTATTATATCGCTACAACATCAGCAACATTAACAGCAATATATTCTGTAAGAGTATTATATTTAACATTCTATAATAATCCACGTAGTAATAAGTATACATATACACTTATGCATGAGAGTCTATGAATGTCTATACCTATGGCTATATTAGCTATATATAGTATCTTCTTAGGTTATTATAGAGATAATGTTATATTCCATTTAAATATTGGATTACCACATACTAATAGTTTAATAGAAACTGAATTTACATTACCATTTATTATTAAGTATTTACCACTTATTTTAGGTTTATCATTATCACTAGGTTTAGTATATATTTATGAATATCTATATAATAGTAAATTTATGACATCTAAATCACATGTTTATAACTATTTAAACCAACGTATTTATTATGATCAATTATTAAATAATATAATAATAAGAAATACATTAAAATTTGGTGGATTATTAAATATTTACATGGATAATGGTTTATTTAGAGTATTAGGTAGTACTGGTATAGGTCGTTTATTATTAAATATACCTTATTTATTAATGGTAAATATAATAATAATAGCTATACTTAATTTAATATAGTGAGGGGGCTAATCCCCTCATTTTTTTTTCCTTTAGGGGAAGGAAACTATTCATATATGACTTACCGCGTCTCTCTACTATATATGATTAGAACTTTATAATTAATGAGTACCTAATTACCTCCTAATTTATGTGTATGAGGGGAGGGTCATCAGCTTATACTAGTAATTACTTATATATGAGTTTACTTCCTTCAGGGACTTAATAAATAACATCCTTTAAAAAAATTCCCGGGCCTTGCCCGGGGATACCAGCCCCTCGGGCGGGCATTTAATATCATATATATATATAGGTAAAGAATATTTAGCTCCCTCACGCCTCTACCACAGGTATGATAATCCCCCCTCTCTGTATGGGTAAGGGCTATTAATTTATAAATATATATTTCCCCCCGGGGGAAATATATCCCCGCCGGGGATATATTATCCTGTAGTTTAATGGTCAGAACATTACTCTTCTAAAGTAATTATTTGGGTTCGATTCCCAATAGGATAATAAATTTTACGGTACTTTACATTATATATATTGAGTATATATACAGAGGTGGAAAGATTTATATACACTAGGTAAAATATATTCCCTCCGGGAGGAGGGGATATATAAGGGAGCTTTGCTCCCTCATATATTCCTGATGTTATCATGTATCAAATTACTACCCGAACATTTTATATTATAGATATGAGGGGGCGAAGCCCCCTTATATCCACCCCCGCTCCGCGGGGGTAGATATTCCCCCGCGGAGCGGGGGGATATCCACTCCCCCGATAGGGGGAGTAGATATTTGGTAATATATATATATATAATAAATATATAGGAGAAGAAGATTTATCACAGGTATGTTAATTAATTAAATATGCAATTAGTTTTAGCAGCTAAATACATCGGTGCAGCAATAGCAACTTTAGGATTAGGAGGAGCAGCAATAGGTATTGCTTTAGTTTTCGTAGCATTAATAAATGGTACATCACGTAACCCATCATTACGTTCAACATTATTCCCACAAGCAATTTTAGGATTTGCATTAGCAGAAGCTTGTGGATTATTCTGTTTAATGATATCATTCTTATTATTATACGCTGTATAATAGTTATTTATTTAATAATAATAAATAAACAATCTAATCTTATTTTTATCTTCAATAGATAAATATCTACCTGGGAACCAGGAGGATATCAGCGGCAAAGTCGTAGATATTTCCCCGCGGAGCGGGGGGACATCCACTCCCCCCCCCTATAGGGGGGGGGGTAGATATTAGGTATTGTTATATAATTTAACACGTCTTATATAATGGTTAAAAATAACCATTCAATTACCATCCATAACAGGATTATTCAATATACGGTTTAATGAAGTTCTATTAGTATCTAATAATTTAACTAACTCCTTAATAGTTAAACATAACAAGACTGTACCGTCGGGTTTACGAACTTCATAAATAAAAGTATTATTATTATTACGTACTAATTTTCCAGTAATTAAATCTATAACACTTCCATCTGCTTGATGTTCAAATCTAGGTTCTAACTTGATTTTAGATAATAAATTATCTATTTCGGATTGACTAACTGAATAATCTATATCTTCATTAAGTAATTTATCTCCCGGATGATTAAGCTCCTTATCTATAGGTAATTTTATAAATAAATCACTTGGGGGTAATAATTTTGTGTTGGGTCCCCGGTATCAGCACAAGGCTGATAGCCTCTGGGTAACGCATACTGGAGTGTATACGTTACTGTTATGAGTTCCGTCCGGTCATTG
Source organism: Metschnikowia reukaufii (assembly GCA_003401635.1). Lineage (NCBI taxonomy): Eukaryota > Fungi > Ascomycota > Pichiomycetes > Serinales > Metschnikowiaceae > Metschnikowia > Metschnikowia reukaufii. Next base: position 28,932 of record CM010605.1, read on the forward strand.
TCCTTTCCCTCCAAAATAACCTGGGTAATTCCTTGCCGCCTTACCAAGCTTCCCCGGTCTTACCCCACTCGGTTGACCGGAAGCAGTGCTATCAGATCGGCAGAACCCTCCGAGGTTCGGATCCTGAGAAAAGCATAAATAGAGGCCTTTCCCACCAGGTTAGGTCCGAGTTAGTTTTAGAATCATCAACCATTTCATCTCTTAAATATGAATACAAACCCTATTGATGCAACCGCTTTTATGTTACGCGAGGACTATCATTTTGGGGGTAATAATTTTGTAAATGATAAGTTATGGTTATTCATAGTATAACATAATTTAAGAAGAGTTTTCTTTACTTCTAAATCTAAATCTAAACCATAATATCTGGCATTGGCTATAATTTCTATCTTATCGAAGTCCAACTTATCCTTAGATACAAATAAAGTTATCATAGATCTTATAGGGCCTCGCGTTCGACACGCGTATGCATTTTAGTACATAAAATATATACATATAATATGTGTATTTTCTTACCCTTCAATGTATGAACTACATTTATTAGATTCATCCAATTACCATCTTTCTTTTCATAATCAAAATAATAGAAAAGTACCGTTTCCT